>JAJGQW010000071.1:0-20284 GCA_020745705.1 Hemiprocne comata
ACCCCCCCGATCTGCCCCCAAACCCCCCAGATCTGCCCCCAAACCCCCCGGACCTGCCCCTAGAGCCTCGGACCTGCCCCCAAAGGACCCCAACTCCCTGGATCTGCCCCCAAACCTCCCGGACCTGACCCCAAACCCCCCAGATCTGCCCCTAGAGCCCCAGATCTGACCCCAAAACCCCCGGATCTGCCCCCAAACCCCCCGGACCTGCCCCCAAACCCCCCGGACCTGCCCCCAAACGACCCCAACTCCCCAGATCTGCCCCCAAACCCCCCCGATCTGCCCCCAAACCCCCCAGATCTGTCCCTAGAGCCCCAGATCTGCCCCCAACCCCCCCAGATCTGCCCCCAAACCCCCTAGATCTGCCCCTAGAGCCCCAGATCTGACCCCAAACCCCCCCGATCTGCCCCCAAACCCCCCAGATCTGCCCCCAAACCCCCCTAGATCTGCCCCTAGAGCCCCAGATCTGACCCCAAACCCCCCCGATCTGCCCCCCAAACCCCCCAGATCTGCCCCTAGAGCCCCAGATCTGCCCCCAAACCCCCTAGATCTGCCCCTAGAGCCCCAGATCTGCCCCCAAACCCCCCGGACCCGCCCCCAAACCCCCCGGACCCGCCCCCAGAGGACCCCAGCCCCCTCCTCACGATGGCCTGGTTGAACTTGGACTCGATCTCCCCCAGCAGCCAGTCCAAGGCACCCTGGGACCCCCCAGATCTGCCCCCAAACCCCCTGGACCTGCCCCTAGAGCCCCAGATCTGCCCCCAAACCCCCCGGATCTGCCCCTAGAGCCCCGGATCTGCCCCTAAAACCCCCGGATCTGCCCCCAAAGGACCCCAACCCCCCAGATCTGCCCCCAAACCCCCCAGATCTGCCCCTAGAGCCCCAGATCTGCCCCCAAACCCCCCAGATCTGCCTCCAAACCCCCCGAACCTGCCCCCAAACCCCCCGGACCTGCCCCCAAACGACCCCAACCCCCTGGATCTGCCCCCAAACCCCCCCGATCTGCCCCCAAACCCCCCAGATCTGCCCCTAGAGCCCCAGATCTGCCCCCAAACCCCCCGGACCTGCCCCCAAACCCCCCAGATCTGCCCCTAGAACCCCAGATCTGCCCCCAAACCCCCCCGGACCTGCCCCCAAATCCCCCCAGATCTGCCCCTAGAGCCCCAGATCTGCCCCCAAACCCCCCGGACCTGCCCCCAAACCCCCCGGACCCGCCCCCAGAGGACCCCAGCCCCCTCCTCACGATGGCCTGGTTGAACTTGGACTCGATCTCCCCCAGCAGCCAGTCCAAGGCACCCCGGGACCCCCCAGATCTGCCCCCAGACCCCCTAGATCTGCCCCTAGAGCCCCAGATCTGCCCCCAAACCCCCCGGACCTGCCCCCAAACCCCCCGGACCTGCCCCCAAACGACCCCAACTCCCCAGATCTGCCCCCAAACCCCCTAGATCTGCCCCTAGAGCCCCAGATCTGACCCCAAACCCCCCGGACCTGCCCCCAAACCCCCTGGACCTGCCCCTAGAGCCTCGGACCTGCCCCCAAACGACCCCAACTCCCCAGATCTGCCCCCAAAGTCCCCGGATCTGCCCCCAAACCCCCCGGACCTGCCCCCAAACCCCCCGGACCCGCCCCCAGAAGACCCCAGCCCCCTCCTCACGATGGCCTGGTTGAACTTGGACTCGATCTCCCCCAGCAGCCAGTCGAAGGCCTCCCCGCTCAGCCGGAACTCCTCCACCATGCGGCGGCTGCAGAGGGTGGAGCGCAGGTGGATGTTGAAGAGCAGCGTCGCGTTCTCCTGCGCCTGCCGGCTCAGAGGGTCCTCCCCGTTGACAATCACCAGCTTCCGGCTCAGCTCCTTCACCCCTGGGGACAACCCGAGGGCTCAGGACCTTCCTGGGGGGCCACAGGGCCCATAACATCTTCACCAGGGTCATACATGGAGCTCAGGACCTTTCTGAGGGCCATCAAGTCCTCCCAGGGATCTCCTGAGGTTCCTCAAGTGCCACCAGGACCTTCCTGGGGGCCATCAAGTCCTCACAGGGATCTCCTGAGGTTCCTCAAGTCCTACCAAGACCTTCCTGGAGGACCACAGGGCCCATAACATCTTCACAGGGGTCATACGTGGGGCTCAGGACCTTTCTGAGGGCCATCAAGTCCTCACAGGGATCTCCTGAGGTTCCTCAAGTGCCACCAGGACCTTCCTGGGGGCCATCAAGTCCTCACAGGGATCTCCTGAGGTTCCTCAAGTCCTACCAAGACCTTCCTGGAGGACCACAGGGCCCATAACATCTTCACAGGGGTCATACGTGGGGCTCAGGACCTTTCTGAGGGCCATCAAGTCCTCCCAGTGATCTCCTGGAGTTCCTCAAGTCCTACTAGGACCTTCCTGAAGGCCATAGAGTCCTACCAGGACCTTTCTGAGGTTCCTCGAGTCCTACCAGGACTTTCCTGGGGGGCCACAGGGCCTATAACATCTTCACAGGGGTCATACGTGGGGCTCAGGACCTTCCTGGGGGCCATCAAGTCCTCACAGGGATCTCCTGAGGTTCCTCAAGTGCCACCAGGACCTTCCTGGGGGCCATCAAACCCTCCAAGTGATCTCCTGAGGTTCCTCAAGTCCTACCAAGACCTTCCTGGGGGGCCACAGGGCCTATAACATCTTCACCGGGGTCGTACATGGGGCTCAGGACCATCCTGGGGGCCATCAAGTCCTCCCAGTGATCTACTGAGTTTCCTCAAGTCCCACCAGGACCTTTCTGAGGTTCCTCGAGTCCTACCAGGACCTTCCTGGAGGACCACAGGGCCTATAACATCTTCACAGGGGTCATACGTGGGGCTCAGGACCTTTCTGAGGGCCATCAAGTCCTCCCAGGGATCTCCTGAGGTTCCTTGAGTCCTACCAGGACCTTCCTGGGGGGCCACAGGGCCTATAACATCTTCACCGGGGTCGTACATGGGGCTCAGGACCATCCTGGGGGCCATCAAGTCCTCCCAGTGATCTCCTGAGGTTCCTCAAGTCCCACCAGGACCTTTCTGAGGTTCCTCGAGTCCTACCAGGACCTTCCTGGGGGGGCCACAGGGCCTATAACATCTTCACCGGGGTCATACGTGGGGCTCAGGACCTTCCTGGGGGCCATCAAGTCCTCACAGGGATCTCCTGAGGTTCCTCAAGTCCTACCAGGACCTTTCTGAGGTTCCTCAAGTCCCACCAGGACCTTTACTGAGGTTACTCAAGTCCTACCAGGACTTTCCTGGAGGGCCACAGGGCCCATAACATCTTCACCAGGGTCATACATGGGGCTCAGGACCTTCCTGGGGGCCATCAAATCCTCACAGGGATCTCCTGAGGTTCCTCAAGTCCCACCAAGACCTTCTTGGGGGGCCACAGGGCCCATAACATCTTCACCGGGGTCGTACATGGGGCTCAGGACCTTCCTGGGGACCATCAAGTCCTCCCAGGGATCTCCTGAGGTTCCTCAAGTCCAACCAGGACCTTTCTGAGGTTCCTCAAGTCCTACCAGGACCTTTCTGAGGTTCCTCAAGTCCCACCAGGACCTTTCTGAGGTTACTCAAGTCCTACCAGGACCTTCCTGGAGGACCACAGGGCCCATGACATCTTCACTGGGGTCGTACGTGGGGCTCAGGACCTTCCTGGGGGCCATCAAACCCTCCAAGTGATCTCCTGAGGTTCCTCAAGTCCCACCAGGACCTTTCTGAGGTTCCTCGAGTCCTACCAGGACCTTCCTGGAGGACAACAGGGCCTATAACATCTTCACTGGGGTCGTACATGGGGCTCAGGACCTTCCTGGGGACCATCAAGTCCTCACAGGGATCTCCTGGGGTTCCTCAAGTCGTACCAGGACCTTCCTGGGGGCCATCAAGTCCTCCCAGTGCTCTCCTGAGGTTCCTCAAGTCTCACCAGGACCTTTTTGGGGCTCCCCAAGTCCCACAACACTTTCCTGGGGTTCCTCAAGACCTACCAGCACCTTCCTGGGGTTCCTCAAATCCTCCCAGTGATCTCCTGAGGTTCCTCAAGTCCCACCAGGACCTTCCACGGGTTCCTCAAGTCCTACCAGGACCTTTTTAGGTCTCCCCAAGTCCCACAACACCTTCCTGGGGTTCCTCAAATCCTCCCAGTGATCTCCTGAGGTTCCTCAAGTCCCACCAGGACCTTCCACGGGTTCCTCAAGTCCCACCAGAACCTTTTTAGGTCTCCCCAAGTCCCACAACACCTTCCTGGGGTTCCTCAAGTCCTCCCAGTGACCTCCTGAGGTTCCTCAAGTCCCACCAGGACCTTCCACGGGTTCCTAAAGTCCTACCAGGACCTTTCCGGGGCTCCTCGAGCCCCCTCAGAACCCTCCTGAGAACTCCAGGAGGTCCTCAAAGCCCCCCTAAAACCTAAGAGGTGATGGGGGGGGTCCCCAGATCTCCATCCCACCCCCCAAGGTGGGGAAGGGGCTCCCCAAAACGTACCTTCCACCACCTTGACCGGGTGCAGGTCGGAGGGGAGTCGGGAGTTGATGTGGAAGATCTTCTGGGCGTTCCAGATCATCCTCAGGAGGTTACAGGGGAGCACCACCTGGGGGGGGGGGGGCAGAAACGGGGGGGTCTGTACCCCAAAATGGGGGGGGTTGTACCCCAAAATGGGGGGTCGGGGGTCAGCACCCCGAAACTTGGGGTCCCGGGGGGAGAGGAGATGGGGAAACCTGGGCTGGGGCCCAAAAATGGGGGTAATGAGGGGTCTGCAACCCCCAAAAAGGGGGGGTGGGTGGAAAGGGGGGGTCTGCACCCCAAAATGGGGGGGGGTTGTACCCCAAAATGGGGGGTGGGGGGTCAGCACCCCAAAACTTGGGGTCCCAGGGGGGAGAGGAGATGGGGAAACTTGGGCTGGGGCCCAAAAATGGGGGTAATGAGGGGTCTGCAACCCCCAAAGGAGGGGGATGGGGGGGTGGGGGGGGTCTGCACCCCAAAATGGGGGGGGGTTGTACCCCAAAATGGGGGGTGGGGGGTCAGCACCCCGAAACTTGGGGTCCCGGGGGGAGAGGAGATGGGGAAACTTGGGCTGGGGCCCAAAAATGGGGGTAATGAGGGGTCTGCAACCCCCAAAAAGGGGGGGGGGGTAGGAAGGGGGGTCTGTACCACAAAATGGGGGGGGTTGTACCCCAAAATGGGGGGTGGGGGGTCAGCACCCCGAAACTTGGGGTCCCAGGGGGGAGAGGAGATGGGGAAACCTGGGCTGGGGCCCAAAAATGGGGGTAAGGAGGGGTCTGCAACCCCCAAAAAGGGGGGGTGGGTGGAAAGGGGGGGTCTGCACCCCAAAATGGGGGGGGGTTGTACCCCAAAATGGGGGGTGGGGGGTCAGCACCCCGAAACTTGGGGTCCCGGGGGGAGAGGAGATGGGGAAACCTGGGCTGGGGCCCAAAAATGGGGGTAATGAGGGGTCTGCAACCCCCAAAAAAGGGGGGGGTAGGAAGGGGGGGTCTGCACCCCAAAATGGGGGCTCCCCAAAACTAAGACAACATCTGGCTGCCCCCCAACCCCCCCCCCCGAGGGTTGGTGGCACCATCACCCCCAGGAGGGGGGGTCTGGGGGGGGTTGGGGGGTGTCTTGGGGGGTGGGGGTGTTGTTGGGGGGTGTCCCCAGGGTGGGTGTTGTTGTTGGGGGGTGTCAGGGGAGATATCATTGGGGGGTGTCCCAGGGTAGGTGTGTTGTTGGGGGCTGTCCCGGGGGGTGGGGTGTTGTTGGGGGGTGTCCTGGGGGGTGGGTGTGTGTGTTTTTTCGAGGGGTGGGTGTTGTTGGGGGGTGTCCCAGGGGGTGAGGTTGTTGTTGGGGGGTGTCCCGGGGGGTGGGGGTGTTGTTGTTGGGGGGTGTCCCAGGGTGCGGGTGTCGTTGGGGGGTGTCCCAGGGGGTGGGGTTGTTGTTGGGGGGTGGGGGGTGTCCCAGGGCGGTGGGGGAGTCGTTGGGGGGTGGGTGTCGCTGGGGGGTGTCCCAGGGGGGTGGGGGAGTCGTTGGGGGGTGGGTGTCATTGGGGGGTGTCCCAGGGTGGGGGTGTTGTTGTTGGGGGGTGTTCCAGGGTGCGGGTGTTGTTGGGGGGTGTCCCAGGGGGTGGGGTTGTTGTTGGGGTGTGGGGGGTGGAGGTGTTGTTCTTGGGGGGTGTCAGGTGAGCGATGTCATTGGGGGGTGTCCCAGGGTGCGGGTGTTGTTGGGGGGTGTCCCAGGGGGGTGGGGGAGTCGTTGGGGGGTGGGTGTTGCTGGGGGGTGTCCCAGGGTGGGGTTGTCGTTGGGGGGTTGTCCCGGAGGGGCTGTCGTTGACGACGGGGCGTCCCGGGGCGAGGAGGACAACGTCGTTGGGGTGTCGGGGGCCGTTGTGTGTGTGTGTGTGTGGGGTGGTGGTGGTGGTGGTGGGGGTGTCACCTTGCTGTCCCCCGTGGGGAAGATGACCCTCAGGACCTCCCTGTCCTCCCGCATCTTCTCGAACTCGCGCTCCAGCTCGTTCTGGACGTGGGCGTTGGACAGGATCTCCTTCACCAGCTCCTCCTGCAGCGTCCGCCGCAGCGCCCGCTCGTTGGTGTAGTCAAACTTGAACCTGGGGGGTCGGGGGGGACCACCGGGGGGTGGGGGGGGGCCCCAAGGGTGGAGTTGGGGGGACAGAAAAGGAAGGAGGCGGGTGGGAGGGGTCGGGGTGGGGAGAAGACGCGCGCGGGGAAAGAGGGGGAGGTTGGGGACAACGGGACGGGCTCCGTGTTGGGGGTGAAGGGATGGGGGGACACCAAGGTGGGCACCAGGTTGGGCAGGGGGAGGTTGGGGATGCCAAGGTGGGCAGGAGAAGCTTGGGGATACCAACATGGGCCCCACGTTGGGCAGGAGGAGGTTGGGGACACCAAGGTGGGCCTCATGTTGGGCAGGGGGAGGTTGGGGACGCCAAGGTGGGCACCAGGTTGGGCAGGAGGAGGTTGGGGACACCAAGGTGGGCCTCATGTTGGGCAGGGGGAGGTTGGGGACACCAAGGTGGGCACCAGGTTGGGCAGGAGGAGGTTGGGGACACCAAGGTGGGCCTCATGTTGGGCAGGGGGAAGTTGGGGATGCCAAGGTGGGCCCCAGGTTGGGCAGGAGGAGGTTTGGGGACACCAAGGTGGGCAGGAGAAGCTTGGGGATACCAACATGGGCCCCCCGTTGGGCAGGGGGAGGTTGGGGACAACGGGACGGGCTCCGTGTTGGGGATGAAGTGATGGGGGGACACCAAGGTGGGCCTCATGTTGGGCAGGGGGAGGTTGGGGACGCCAAGGTGGGCCCCAGGTTGGGCAGGAGGAGGTTTGGGGACACCAAGGTGGGCAGGAGAAGCTTGGGGATACCAACATGTGCCCCACGTTGGGCAGGGGGAGGTTGGGGACAACGGGACGGGCTCCGTGTTGGGGATGAAGTGATGGGGGGACACCAAGGTGGGCACCAGGTTGGGCAGGGGGAGGTTGGGGACGCCAAGGTGGGCAGGAGAAGCTTGGGGACACCAACATGGGCCCCCCGTTGGGCAGGAGGAGGTTGGGGACACCAAGGTGGACCTCATGTTGGGCAGGAGGAGGTTGGGGACACCAACATGGGCCCCATGTTGGGCAGGAGGAGGTTGGGAACACCAAGGTGGACCTCATGTTGGGCAGGAGGAGGTTGGGGACACCAACATGGGCCCCACGTTGGGCAGGAGCACCTCAGGGACCTCAAGACGGGTCCAGCTCTTGGAAGGAGCAGCTCAGGGACCCCGAGATGGGTCCCGGGGGTCCCACCCCGATCTAGAACATCCCACGTTCCACCACGGGTTGGGGTGGGGGGTGTCTCACTTCTTCTCGAAGGCCTTGTTGGAGGGTTTGAGGGTGGCCAAGTTCTGGAACTCGACGCTCTCGCCCGCCAGCCCGTCCTCGCCGTAGCGCAGCTGGACCACCTGGTTGATGGAGTTCCTCACCGTGGCGTCGTACTTGACCATCACCGACTCCATGGACTTGATCAGTCGGCGCTGGATGTACCCTGAGATGGGGGCAAGGGGGACCTTGTCACCCCAGGAGGTGTCCTGGAGGGGTCTGAGGGGCTCCAGGAGGTATCTCGGGAGGGTTTGGGGGTGCTGGAGGGGTGTGAGGAGCTCCTGCAGGCATCTCGGGAGGGTTTGGGGGTTGGAGGAGCTACAGGAGGCATCTCAGGAGGGTTTGGGGGTTTGAGGAGCTCCAGGAGGCATCTCAGGAGGGTTTGGGGGTGCTGAAAGGGTCTGAGGAGCTCCAGGAGGCATCTCAGGAGGGTTTGGGGGTTTGAGAAGCTCCAGGAGGCATCTCAGGAGCGTTTGGGGGTCCTGGAGGGCTCTGAGGAGCTCCAGGAGGCATCTCAGGAGGGTTTGGGGGTCCTGGAGGGGTCTGAGGAGCTCCAGGAGGCATCTCGGGAGGGTTTGGGGGTCCTGGAGGGCTCTGAGGAGCTCCAGGAGGCATCTCAGGAGGGTTTGGGGGTCCTGGAGGGCTCTGAGGAGCTCCAGGAGGCATCTCGGGAGGGTTTGGGGGTTTGAGGAGGCTCCAGGAGGCATCTCAGGAGGGTTTGGGGGTCCTGGAGGGCTCTGAGGAGCTCCAGGAGGCATCTCAGGAGGGTTTGGGGGTTCTGGAGGGGGTCTGAGGAGCTCCAGGAGGCATCTCAGGAGGGTTTGGGGGTCTCTGAGGGACTCCACAGCGGGAATGTGGGGACACAAGTGGGACCACGGGAGACTCAGGGGGTCCTGAAGGACCTCAGGGAGCTCCAGGAGGCATCTCAGGAGGGTTTGGGGGTGCTGAAAGGGTCTGAGGAGCTCAAGGAGGCATCTCAGGAAGGTTTAGGGGTCCTGGAGGGGTCTGAGGAGCTCCAGGAGGCATCTCAGGAGGGTTTGGGGGTCCTGGAGGGGTCTGAGGAGCTCCAGGAGACATCTCAGGAGGGTTTGGGGGTCCTGGAGGGGTGTGAGGAGCTCAAGGACACATCTCAGGAGGGTTTGGGGGTCCTGGAGGGCTCTGAGGAGCTCCAGGAGGCATCTCGGGAGGGTTTGGGGGTTTGAGGAGGCTCCAGGAGGCATCTCAGGAGGGTTTGGGGGGTTTGAGGAGCTCCAGGAGGCATCTCAGGAGGGTTTGGGGGTCCTGGAGGGGTCTGAGAAGCTCCAGGAGGTATCTCGGGAGGGTTTGGGGGTGCTGGAGGGCTCTGAGGAGCTCCAGGAGGCATCTCGGGAGGGTTTGGGGGTTTGAGAAGCTACAGGAGGCATCTCAGGAGGGTTTGGGGGTTTGAGGAGCTCCAGGAGGCATCTCAGGAGGGTTTGGGGGTGCTGAAAGGGTCTGAGGAGCTCCAGGAGGCATCTCAGGAGGGTTTGGGGGTTTGAGAAGCTCCAGGAGGCATCTCAGGAGCGTTTGGGGGTCCTGGAGGGCTCTGAGGAGCTCCAGGAGGCATCTCAGGAGGGTTTGGGGGTGCTGGAGGGGTCTGAGGAGCTCCAGGAGGCATCTCAGGAGGGTTTGGGGGTCCTGGAGGGGTGTGAGGAGCTCCAGGAGGCATCTCAGGAGGGTTTGGGGGTCCTGGAGGGCTCTGAGGAGCTCCAGGAGGCATCTCGGGAGGGTTTGGGGGTTTGAGGAGCTCCAGGAGGCATCTCAGGAGCGTTTGGGGGTTTGAGGAGCTCCAGGAGGCATCTCAGGAGGGTTTGGGGGTTTGAGGAGCTCCAGGAGGCATCTCAGGAGGGTTTGGGGGTTTGAGGAGCTCCAGGAGGCATCTCAGGAGGGTTTGGGGGTCCTGGAGGGGTCTGAGAAGCTCCAGGAGGTATCTCGGGAGGGTTTGGGGGTGCTGGAGGGCTCTGAGGAGCTCCAGGAGGCATCTCGGGAGGGTTTGGGGGTTTGAGAAGCTACAGGAGGCATCTCAGGAGGGTTTGGGGGTTTGAGGAGCTCCAGGAGGCATCTCAGGAGGGTTTGGGGGTGCTGAAAGGGTCTGAGGAGCTCCAGGAGGCATCTCAGGAGGGTTTGGGGGTTTGAGAAGCTCCAGGAGGCATCTCAGGAGCGTTTGGGGGTCCTGGAGGGCTCTGAGGAGCTCCAGGAGGCATCTCAGGAGGGTTTGGGGGTGCTGGAGGGGTCTGAGGAGCTCCAGGAGGCATCTCAGGAGGGTTTGGGGGTCCTGGAGGGCTCTGAGGAGCTCCAGGAGGCATCTCAGGAGGGTTTGGGGGTCCTGGAGGGCTCTGAGGAGCTCCAGGAGGCATCTCGGGAGGGTTTGGGGGTTTGAGGAGGCTCCAGGAGGCATCTCAGGAGGGTTTGGGGGTCCTGGAGGGGTCTGAGGAGCTCCAGGAGGCATCTCAGGAGGGTTTGGGGGTTCTGGAGGGGGTCTGAGGAGCTCCAGGAGGCATCTCAGAAGGGTTTGGGGGTCCTGGAGGGCTCTGAGGAGCTCCAGGAGGCATCTCAGGAGGGTTTGGGGGTCCTGGAGGGGTCTGAGGAGCTCCAGGAGGCATCTCAGGAGGGTTTGGGGGTTCTGGAGGGGGTCTGAGGAGCTCCAGGAGGCATCTCGGGAGGGTTTGGGGGTCCTGGAGGGGTCTGAGGAGCTCCAGGAGGCATCTCAGGAGGGTTTGGGGGTCCTGGAGGGGTCTGAGGAGCTCCAGGAGGCATCTCAGGAGGGTTTGGGGGTCTCTGAGGGACTCCACAGCGGGAATGTGGGGACACAAGTGGGACCACGGGAGACTCAGGGGGTCCTGAAGGACCTCAGGGAGCTCCAGGAGGCATCTCAGGAGGGTTTGGGGGTGCTGAAAGGGTCTGAGGAGCTCAAGGAGACATCTCAGGAAGGTTTAGGGATCCTGGAAGGGTCTGAGGAGCTCCAGGAGGAATCTCAGGAGGGTTTGGGGGTCCTGGAGGGGTGTGAGGAGCTCCAGGAGGCATCTCAGGAGGGTTTGGGGGTCCTGGAGGGCTCTGAGGAGCTCCAGGAGGCATCTCGGGAGGGTTTGGGGGTTTGAGGAGCTCCAGGAGGCATCTCAGGAGCGTTTGGGGGTTTGAGGAGCTCCAGGAGGCATCTCAGGAGGGTTTGGGGGTTTGAGGAGCTCCAGGAGGCATCTCAGGAGGGTTTGGGGGTTTGAGGAGCTCCAGGAGGCATCTCAGGAGGGTTTGGGGGTTTGAGGAGCTCCAGGAGGCATCTCAGGAGGGTTTGGGGGTTTGAGGAGCTCCAGGAGGCATCTCAGGAGCGTTTGGGGGTCCTGGAAGGGTCTGAGGAGCTCGAGGAGGCATCTCAGGAGGGTTTGGGGGTCCTGGAGGGGTCTGAGGAGCTCCAGGAGGCATCTCAGGAGGGTTTGGCCACCACAAGGAAGGGGAGACACGACGATGGGGTGGAGGGGGTGGAGCATGGGTGGGACGTGGGGTGGGGGCTGACCGGTCTCGGCCGTCTTGACGGCGGTGTCGATGAGGCCTTCTCGGCCACCCATGGCATGGAAGAAGAACTCGGTGGGGGTGAGACCAGCCAGGTAGGAGTTCTCCACGAAGCCGCGGCTCTCGGGGCCGTAGTCGTCCTTGATGAAGTGGGGCAGGGTGCGGTGCTTGAAGCCAAAGGGGATCCTCTTGCCCTCCACGTTCTGCTGGCCCACCACGGCGATGACCTGGGGGGAGGTGGGGGAGGGACATCCTGGGTGGGGGGTTGGGCAGGAGGACCCCCAGACCTCATAACGACCATCAGATTCCACAGGGAACATCTCAAGGACCTGGGAGGAACCTCAGCGTATCTCAGAGATGTTCACCATGGTGCCCACCATCACCATGATGACCTGGGGGGAGGTGGAGGAGGGACATCCTGTGTGGGATTTGGGCAGGAGGACCCCCAGACCTCATAACCACCATTAGATTCTACAGGGAACATCTCAAGGACTGGTGGAGAACCTCAGTGTATCTGGGAAATGTTCACCATGGTGGCCACCAACACCATGATGAGCTGGGGGGAGGTAGGAGGGACATCATGGGTGGGGGGTTGGGCAGGAGGACCCCCAGACCTCATAACGACCATCAGATTCCACAGGGAACATCTCAAGGACCTGGGGAGAACCTCAGTGTATCTCAGAGATGTTCACCATGGTGGCCACCGACACCATGATGAGCTGGGGGTAGGGCAGGAGGACCTCCAGATCTCATAACGACCATCAGATTCCACAGGGAACATCTCAAGGACCTGGGGGGAACCTCAGTGTATCTCAGAGATGTTCACCATGGTGCCCACCATCACCATGATGAGCTGGGGGGAGGTAGGAGGGACATCCTGGGTGGGGGGTAGGGCAGGAGGACCCCCAGACCTCATAACCACCATTAGATTCTACAGGGAACATCTCAAGGACCTGGGGAGAACCTCAGTGTGGCTGGGAGATGTTCACCATGGTGGCCACCAACACCATGATGAGCTGGGGGGAGGTGGAGGAGGGACATCCTGGGTGGGGGGTTGGGCAGGAGGACCCCCAGACCTCATAACCACCATTAGATTCTACAGGGAACATCTCAAGGACCTGGGGAGAACCTCAGTGTATCTGGGAGATGTTCACCATGGTGGCCACCAACACCACAATGACCTGGGGGTAGGGCAGGAGGACCTCCAGATCTCATAACGACCATCAGATTCCACAGGGAACATCTCAAGGACCTGGGGGGAACCTCAGTGTATCTCAGAGATGTTCACCATGGTGACCACCATCACCATGATGAGCTGGGGGGAGGTAGGAGGGACATCATGGGTGGAGGGGTTGGGCAGGAGGACCCCCAGACCTCATAACCACCATTAGATTCTACAGGGAACATCTCAAGGACTGGTGGAGAACCTCAGTGTGGCTGGGAGATATTCACCATGGTGGCCACCAACACCACGATGACCTGGCGGTAGGGCAGGAGGACCTCCAGACCTCATAAAGACCATCAGATTCCACAGGGAATGTTTTCAGGGCCTGTAGAGACCTCAAATGCATCTGGGAGATGTTCACCATGGTGGCCACCATCACCATGGACCACCACGATGACCCATGGGGTCCCCTTAAACCCCACAGTGACCCTCCCAAGACCAGGGAGACGTCGATCTTGGAGCTCCTGGCGCCCAACACACCCACAGACCCTCAAGAAGACCCTCAAGAAGACCCCCCAGAGGTCTACAGAACCAGCAGGAACCCTCCCGAAGCCCACCGAGATCCTCCTGGCACCCCACAGAAGCCCCCCAAGACCTCATGGAGCCCACCAGTACCTGGGAGATGTTGATCTTGGACCCCTTGGCCCCAGACACCACCATGGACTTGAAGTTGTTGTACTCGGAGAGGGACTTTTGGGCAGAAGAACCCGTCTTGTCCCGAGCGTCGTTGAGGATGCGGTTGACCTGGTTCTCGAAGGTCTGACGCAGCGTGTTCCCCGGGGTGGGCTCCAGCTCGTTGTTGTGGGCCTTCTCAATGACCTGGAACCCCACCAGGACCACCCCGTGGTGACACTGGGGCACCTCAAAACCCCAGAAGGACCTCGAGGTATCTCAGGGGGCTTTGGGAGGGGTGGAAACCATGCGTGGAAGGTCCACAAAGTGTCCCCAGGGCAGCCCCAAAACCCAGGAGCACCTCAAGGTATCTCAGGGGGCTTTGGGAGGAGAGGAAACCATGGGTGGAAGGTCCACAAAGTGTCCCCAGGGCACCCTCAAAACCCGAGCAGCACCTCAAGGTATCTCAGGAGGCTTTGGGAGGGGTGGAAACCATGGGTGGAAGGTCTCCAAAGTGTCCCCAGGGCACCCTCAAAACCCCAGGAGCACCTCAAGGTATCTCGGGGGGCTTTGGGAGGGATGGAAACCATGGGTGGAAGGTCCACAAAGTGTCCCCAGGGCAGCCCCAAAACCCCAGGAGGACCTCGAGGTATCTCAGGGGGCTTTGGGAGGGTGGAAACCATGGGTGGAAGGTCTCCAGTGTCCCCAGGGCACCCTCAAAACCCGAGCAGCACCTCAAGGTATCTCAGGAGGCTTTGGGAGGAGAGGAAACCATGGGTGGAAGGTCCACAAAGTGTCCCCAGGGCACCCTCAAAACCCCAGGAGGACCTCGAGGTATCTCAGGGGGCTTTGGGAGGGGTGGAAACCATGGGTGGAAGGTCCACAAAGTGTCCCCAGGGCACCCTCAAAACCCCAGGAGCACCTCAAGGTATCTCGGGGGGCTTTGGGAGGGGTGGAAACCATGGGTGGAAGGTCCACAAAGTGTCCCCAGGGCACCCTCAAAACCCCAGGAGCACCTCAAGGTATCTCAGGGGGCTTTGGGAGGAGTGGAAACCATGGGTGGAAGGTCCACAAAGTGTCCCCAGGGCACCCTCAAAACCCCAGGAGCACCTCAAGGTATCTCAGGGGGCTTTGGGAGGGGTGAAAACCATGGGTGGAAGGTCCCCAGTGTCCCCAGGGCACCCTCAAAACCCAGGAGCACCTCAAGGTATCTCGGGGGGCTTTGGGGGGGTGGAAACCATGGGTGGAAGGTCCACAAAGTGTCCCCAGGGCACCCCCAAAACCCCAGGAGGACCTCAAGGTATCTCGGGGGGCTTTGGGAGGGGTGGAAACCATGGGTGGAAGGTCCACAAAATGTCTCCAGGGCACCCTCAAAACCTCAGGAGCACCTCAAGGTATCTCAGGAGGCTTTGGGAGGGGTGGAAACCATGGGTGGAAGGTCCACAAAGTGTCCCATGTGGGTTTTTGGGGTACACAACATGTCCCAGGATCCCTGGAAATTATCCAAGACCTCCTGGAGGACCCAGAATGTCCCCAGGGTCATTGAGGATCCTCCAAAAACACCTCAAGGAACCCCCAAAAAACGTCAAGGAGCCCCCAAAACATGTCAAGGAACCTCCAAAAAACCTCAAGGAGCCCCCAAAAAACGTCAAGGAACCTCCAAAAAACCTCAAGGAGCCCCCAAAAAGCTCAAGGAACCTCCAAAAAACCTCAAGGAGCCCCCAAAAACCTCAAGGAACCTCCAAAAAACCTCAAGGAGACCCCAAAACACATCAAGGAACCTCCAAAAAACGTCAAGGAACCTCCAAAAAATGTCAAGGAGCCCCCAAAACACGTCATGGAACCTCCAAAAAAACCTCAAGGAACCTCCAAAAAACGTCAAGGAGCCCCCAAAAAACCTCAAGGAACCTTCAAAAAACGTCAAGGAACCTCCAAAACACGTCAAGGAACCTCCAAAACACATCAAGGAACCCCCAAAAAACCTAAAGGAGCCCCCAAAAAGCCTCAAGGAACCTCCAAAAAACCTCAAGGAGCCCCCAAAACACGTCAAGGAGCCTCCAAAAACCTCAAGGAACCTCCAAAACACGTCAAGGAGCCCCCAAAAAACCTCAAGGAACCCCCAAAAAACCTCAAGAAGCCCCCAAAACACCTCAAGGAACCTCCAAAACACCTCAAGGAACCTCCATAACACCTCGAGGAACCTCCATAACACCTCGAGGAACCTCCATAACACCTCGAGGAACCTCCAAAAAACCTCAAGGAGCCCCCAAAAAACGTCAAGGAACCTCCAAAAAACCTCAAGGAGCCCCCAAAAAGCTCAAGGAACCTCCAAAAAAGCTCAAGGAACCTCCAAAACACGTCAAGGAACCTCCAAAAAACCTCAAGGAGACCCCAAAACATGTCAAGGAACCTCCAAAAAACCTCAAGGAACCTCCAAAACATGTCAAGGAACCTCCAAAACACCTCAATGAACCTCCAAAACACGTCAAGGAACCCCCAAAACACGTCAAGGAACCTCAAAAAAACGTCGAGGAACCCCAAAAAAACGTCGAGGAACCTCCAAAAAACGTCAAGGAACCTCCAAAAAACGTCAAGAAGCCCCCAAAAAGCGTCAAGGAACCCCCAAAAAACCTCAAGGAGACCCCAAAACACGTCAAGGAACTTCCAAAAAACCTCAAGGAACCTCCAAAAAACCTCAAGGAGACCCCAAAACACATCAAGGAACCTCCAAAAAACGTCAAGGAACCTCCAAAAAATGTCAAGGAGCCCCCAAAAAACCTCAAGGAGGCCCCAAAACACGTCACGGAACCTCCAAAAAACCTCAAGGAACCTCCAAAAAACGTCAAGGAGCCCCCAAAAAACCTCAAGGAACCTTCAAAAAAACGTCAAGGAACCTCCAAAACATCTCAAGGAACCCCCAAAACACCTCAAGGAACCTCCAAAACACCTCAAGGAACCCCCAAAACACCTCAAGGAACCTCCAAAAAACGTCAAGGAACCCCCAAAACACCTCAAGGAACCCCCCCAAGAACCACCACCCACCTCAATGACATCTTGCTTGGCCTTCTTGATGGTGTTCTGGATGTCCTGGTAGGTCTTGGCGTCGGCGATGGAGTCCCCGATGCCGATGGTGTGACCTGGAGAGGAGAAACGGGGGGGTCAGGTGGGTGCTGTCCCACCTTGGGGGGGGGGTCCCCACCCCATGTCCTCAACCTCACCCCAAAACCACCTCTCTGCCATGGTCTCCTGAACCTAGAGGAGATACCTGGGTCCAGGTACCCAGCAAAGGGGCTTCAAGGCCACCTTGTGGACAACGTGGTCCTTGTTGACCCCAAAAAGGGGGTCCAAGGGTCCCCTGAAGACACTTGGGTCCCTGTTGTCCCCAGAAAGGGGGTCCAAGGGCAACCGGTGGACCACGAGGTCCTTGTTGTCCCCAAAAACGAGGTCCAAGGGTCCCTCTTGTCCCCAGACAGGAGGTCCAAGACCCCCTGAAGACACCTGGGTCCTCATCGTTCCCAAGAAGAGGGTCCAAGGGTCCCCCTGAAGACACCTGGGTCCCTTTTGTCCCCCAACAGAAGGTCCGAGGGCACCATGAAGACACCTGGATCCCCCCATCACCCTGAAGAACCGAGGTCCCAGGCCCTCAAGTCTCCACCATCCCACCAAGATGGGGTGGGAGAAGGTCCCCAGATGCCCACACCCCCGTTTCTAGGGGTTGTCCATGTCCCCTCCTGGTCCTGCTGACCCTCGATGAGGAGCCAGTTGTTGATGACCGTCTGGATGTTGCTGTAGAAGAGGCGGGTGGTGTCGTGGCCCATCTCCAAGTAGGAGATGTGGACCAAGGAACCTGCTGAGGTGCCCAAGGACTTCTTGCAGAGGATGCCCATGATCAGCTCCCCGTTCTCCACGATCACCTGCAAAGAGGATGTGTCACGAGGTCTCCTCTAGGTACCTCTGAGTCCCACCAAGACCACCCAGAAGCACCTCTGAAGTCCCACCAAGCCCCCTCAGATCATCCTCCCATCCCACCAAGGCCTCCTAGATCACCTTCAAGTCCCACCAAGTCACCTCAGAGCACCCCCAAGTCCCACCAAGCCCTTCAGCCCATCCCCAAGTCCCACCAAGCCCCCTCAGACCATCCCCAAGTCCCCCCAGACCATCCCCAAGTCCCACCAAGCTCTTCAGACCATCCCCAAGTCCCCCCAGACCATCCCCAAGTCCCACCAAGCCCTTCAGCCCATCCCCAAGTCCCACCAAGCCCCCTCAGACCACCCCCAAGTCCCCCCAGACCATCCTCAAGTCCCACCAAGCCCTTCAGACCATCCCAAAGTCCTACTAAGCCCCCTCAGACCATCCCCAAGTCCCACCAAACCCTCCCAGACCATCCCCAAGTCCCACCAAGCCCCACCAAGACCATCCCCAAGTCCCACCAAGCCCTTCAGACCATCCCCAAGTCCCCCCAGACCATCCCCAAGTCCCACCAAGTCCCACCAAGCCCCCCCAGACCATCCCCAAGTCCCATCAGGCCCTTCAGACCATCCCCAAGTCCCACCAAGTCCCCCCAGACCATCCCCAAGTCCCACCAAGCCCCCCCAGACCATCCCCAAGTCCCACCAAGCCCTAAAGACCATCCCCAAGTCCCCCCAGACCATCCCCAAGTCCCACCAAGCCCCCTCAGATCATCCTCTCATCCCACCAAGGCCTCCTAGATCACCTTCAAGTCCCACCAAGTCACCTCAGAGCACCCCCAAGCCCCACCAAGACCATCCCCAAGTCCCACCAGACCATCCCCAAGTCCCACCAAACCCCCCAGACCATCCCCAAGTCCCCCCAGACCATCCCCAAGTCTCCAAACCACCTCCAAAGTCCTCCCCGATGTGCTCCCCCCACCCACCCCACCCCTAGGACCACCCCCCAAGGCCACCCTGAGCCCCCCACCTTGGTGTCCCCCGGGGAGATGTGCTTGTAGGGACCACTGTCCTCGTCGTCGGGGTGGGTGCTGTGGGTGCGGATGCAGTTGATGTGTCCAGGGATGATGAGGGAGAAGATCTGCTTGCCCGTCCAGAGGGGACGGGGCTTCAAAATGGCGGGTTGAGGGACCTTCCCATCCCACGTCGAGAGGAACATCAACAGGTTCATCACCTCCCCCTGTGGGTGGGGTGGGGTGGGGGGAGGCCCCGTCAGCGCCGCGAAACGGCCGCGGCACAAAGACACCCCCAAAAAAACCTCCTCCAAGTTCTCCTGAAGGTCAGGGACACCTCAGAACTTCCCACCACAACCCCCAAGATGCTCCAAAATACCTCCAGACCTTTCTCCTGGTCAAGGAGACCCCATAAAGACCACCCAATCCTCCCACCACAAGCTAAAGATGTCCCAGCATCTCTTCCAAGCTCTCCTGAAGGTCAGGGACACCTCAGAACTTCCCACCACAACCCCCAAGATGCTCCAAATTACCTCCAGACCTTTCTACTAGTCAAGGACACCCCATAAAGATCACCCAATCCTCCCACCACAAGCTAAAGATGTCCCAGCATCTCTTCCAAGCTCTCCTGAAGATCAGGGACATCTCAGAACTTCCCACCACAACCCCTAAGATGCTCCAAAATACCTCCAGACCTTTCTCCTGGTCAAGGACACCCCATAAGAACTTCCTAATTCTCCCACCACAGCCCAGAAATGCCCCCGAACACCCCAAGAACCTTCCAGCTCAAGACATCCCACCAACCTCCCAACCCTCTCTGGTCACCCAAGAACACCCCAAAACCCCACATCCCAACCTCAAGACGTCCCACCAACCTCCCAACCTTCTCTGGTGGCCCAAGACCACCCCAAAACCCACCCCCCAAACCCCACATCCCAACCTCAAGACATCCCACCAACCTCCCAACCTTCTCTGGTCACCCAAGAACACCCCAAAACCCCACATCCCAACCTCAAGACATCCCACCAACCTCCCAACCTTCTCTGGTGGCCCAAGACCACCCCAAAACCCACGTCTCAACCTCAAGACATCCCACCAACCTCCCAACCTTCTCTGGTCACCCAAGAACACCCCAAAACCCACCCCCCAAACCCCACATCCCATCCTCAAGACATCCCACCAACCTCCCAACCTTGTCTGGTCACCCAAGGACACCCCAAAACCCAACATCCCAACCTCAAGACATCCCACCAACCTCCCAACCTTCTCTGGTGACCCAAGAACACCCCAAAACCCACGTCTCAACCTCAAGACATCCCACCAACCTCCAAACCTTCTCTGGTGGCCCAAGAACACCCCAAAACCCACCCCCCAAACCCCACATCCCAACCTCAAGACATCCCACCAACCTCCCAACCTTCTCTGGTCACCCAAGAACACCCCAAAACCCACATCCCAACCTCAAGACGTCCCACCAACCTCCCAACCTTCTCTGGTCACCCAAGGACACCCCAAAACCCCACATCCCAACCTCAAGACATCCCACCAACCTCCCAACCTTCTCTGGTCACCCAAGGACACCCCAAAACCCACCCCCCAAACCCCACATCCCAACCTCAAGACATCCCACCAACCTCCCAACCTTCTCTGGTGACCCAAGAACACCCCAAAACCCCACACCCCAACCTCAAGACATCCCACCAACCTCCCAACCTTCTCTGGTGGCCCAAGAACACCCCAAAACCCACCCCCGAAACCCCCCATCCCAACCTCAAGACATCCCACCAACCTCCCAACCTTCTCTGGTCACCCAAGGACACCCCAAAACCCCACACCCCAACCTCAAGACGTCCCACCAACCTCCCAACCTTCTCTGGTCACCCAAGGACACCCCAAACCCCACATCCCAACCTCAAGACATCCCACCAACCTCCAAACCCCCTCTGGTCACCCAAGAACACCCCAAAACCCACGTCCCAACCTCAAGACATCCCACCAACCTCCCAACCTTCTCTGGTGGCCCAAGAACACCCCAAAACCCACACCCCAACCTCAAGACATCCCACCAACCTCCCAACCTTCTCTGGTGGCCCAAGACCACCCCAAAACCCACGTCTCAACCTCAAGACATCCCACCAACCTCCCAACCTTCTCTGGTCA
>JAJGQW010000072.1:0-5000 GCA_020745705.1 Hemiprocne comata
GGCACCATGGGGTGGGATGGTGGTGGAACCATGGAATGGGATGGTGGTGGCACCGTGGGATGGTGGTGGTGGCACCACGGGGTGGTGGTGGCCCCATGGGATGGTTGGTGGTGGCACCACGGGGTGGTGGTGGCACCATGGAATGGATGGTGGTGGCACCGTGGCGTGGTTGGTGGTGGCACCATGGGATGGTTGGTCCTTCCCTTCCTCCTCCTCCCTCCTCCTCCCTCCATCCTCCTCCCTCCTCCTGGCGTCCACCCACCTTGACCTTCCCCGGGTGCTCCTGGCTCATGGTGATGACGCTGCCGTGGACCTCCAAGTTGACGCTCTTGGTGAAGGACACGGCCCGGCTGCCCCGGTGGTTGTTCTCCACCGTCACCATGAAGGGGACCAGGGTGGGGTCCTGGGAGCAGAGGCCGGAGAACTGGTACCTACAGGTCCCCTGGAAGTCGTACCTGAGCCCATCAAAGGTGGTGTAGTGAGGGTCACCCGTCCCAACGCAGGTGAGGAACCCGGTGGCCCGGCACCTGGGGACACCCCCCGTGGTGACACATTTCTCATGGGCTTTGCAGCTGGACCTTCTGCAGACCACCGCCCCCCCGGCCTCGCAGCGGCACCGGCTCCGGCACTTCCCGTCTTCCCAAAACTCCTCCTGGGCTTTGTAGGGACGTCCGTTATGGAGGCAACCACAGGTCCCCTCTGGGACGCAGGTGGAGTTGTGGAGGACGAAGCCCCGGTGGCACTGGCAGGTGGGCCTGCAGGGCTGGTCACAGGTGGTGGGAGCGGTGGGGTTGGCGCAGGTGGCCGGACACGCCGTCCCGCAGGCCTCGAAGTGGCTGTTCTGGGGGCATCTCCGGCCTGTGGGAGGGTGGGGTTGGAGAAGAAGACCTCAGAAGAAGCAGGACGAGGTAAGGGATGAGGGGAGGGGTTCTCCTGGGGGGACGTGGGGCTCCTGGGTTGGAGATGGTGGCGCAGCTGATGCCTAGAGGGGGTTCAAGGTTCTTGAGACATCCTATGGGGATGGTCCTCATGGAAACCTGGACCAAACCCTGTCCACTGTGGACATCTGGAGTCAGGTGAGGTGGGTCTTGAGGAGGTTTGGTGTGAAAAGGGCCTCATAAAACCTTCATGATGCTAGAGATGATGCCTACAGGTGACTCAAGAGTTCTTGAGACACCCCATGGGGATGGTCCTCAAGGAAACCCCGACCTAACCCTGTCCACTGTGGACATCTGGAGTCAGGTGAGGTGGGTCTTGAGGAGGTTTGGTGTGAAAAGGGCCCCACAAAACCTCCATGATGCTGGAGATGATGCCTACAGGTGACTCAAGAGTTCTTGAGGTACCTCTTGGGGATGCTCCTCAAGAAAACCTGGACCTAACCCTGTCCACTGTGGACATCTGGAGTCAGGTGAGGTGGGTCTTGAGGAGGTTTGGTGTGAAAAGGGCCTCACAAAACCTTCATGATGCTGGAGATGATGCCTACACATGACTCAAAGGGTTCTTGAGACACCCCATGGGGATGGTCCTCAAGAAAACCTGCACCTAACCCTGTCCACTACGGACATCTGGAGTCAGGTGAGGTGGGTCTTGAGGAGGTTTGGTGTGAAAAGGGCCTCACAAAACCTTCATGATGCTGGAGATGTTGACTAAGCTGATGCCTACATGGGGTTCAAGGTTCTTGAGACACCCCATGGGGATGGTCCTCGTGGAAACCCGGACCTAATGCTGTCCACTGTGGACATCTGGAGTCAGGTGAGGTGGGCCTTGAGGAGGTTTGGTGTGAAAAGGGCCCCACAAAACCTCCATGATGCTGGAGATGATGCCTACACATGACTCAAAGGGTTCTTGAGGTACCTCTTGGGGATGCTCCTCAAGAAAACCTGGACCTAACCCTGTCCACTGTGGACATCTGGAGTCAGGTGAGGTGGGTCTTGAGGAGGTTTGGTGTGAAAAGGGCCTCATAAAACCTTCATGATGCTAGAGATGTTGACTAAGCTGATGCCTACATGGGGTTCAAGGTTCTTGAGACATCCTATGAGGATGGTCCTCAAGGAAACCCCGACCTAATCCTGTCCACTGTGGACATCTGGAGTCAGGTGAGGTGGGTCTTGAGGAGGTTTGGTGTGAAAAGGGCCCCACAAAACCTCCATGATGCTGGAGATGATGCCTACAGGTGACTCAAAGGGTTCTTGAGACACCCCATGGGGATGGTCCTTATGGAAACCTGGACCAAACCCTGTCCACTGTGGACATCTGGAGTCAGGTGAGGTGGGTCTTGAGGTGGTTTGGTGTGAAAAGGGCCTCACAAAACCTTCATGATGCTGGAGATGATGCCTACAGGTGACTCAGGAGTTCTTGAGACACCCCATGGGGATGGTCCTCAAGAAAACCTGGACCTAACCCTGTCCACTATGGACATCTGGAGTCAGGTGAGGTGGGTCTTGAGGAGGTTTGGTGTGAAAAGGGCCCCACAAAACCTTCATGATGCTGCAGATGATGCCTACACATGACTCAAGAGTTCTTGAGACACCCCATGGGGATGGTCCTCAAGAAAACCTGCACCTAACCCTGTCCACTATGGACATCTGGAGTCAGCTGAGGTGGGTCTTGAGGAGGATTGGTGTGAAAAGGGCCTCACAAAACCTTCATGATGCTGGAGATGATGCCTACACATGACTCAAAGGGTTCTTGAGACACCCCATGGGGATGGTCCTCAAGAAAACCTGCACCTAACCCTGTCCACTACGGACATCTGGAGTCAGCTGAGGTGGGTTTTGGGTTTCACCACAACCCCTTCCTGATGGTGGAGGTGCTGGCTACGTTGATGCCCACAAGCATCATCTTGGTGGTCTGGGCAGTGGTGGCCCCGCGTGGGACCTCTACGTTCTCCCCCCCCCCGCCTCAAAATGCTTGGAGACCACCCTCCCCCCCCAAAAGATCTGAGCTCACCACAGCCTTTTGTGTCCTGCAGCATCTCCTGGTCTCCACAGTCCTCCTGGCAGGAGGGATCTCTCCAGCTTTCAGCCCACTCCTCCACGCCGGTGGCCTGAGCGCCATCGGAACGCGTCGCCTCGTCCTCCGCGTCCTCATTGAAGTTGCCGCAGAGGCCGCAGGTGGCCCCGAAGTAGCTGCTGGGGATGGCCACCATGATGGCCCAGGCTTCATCGTAGGTCACCTGCAGCCCAAAGTCCGTCTGCAGGACGGTCCGACCCTGGTCCTGGGAGATCCGGATCTTCTCCCCGTCCAGCGTGGTCGGGAGGTTGGTGGCCTCGTTGTTGACCTTGGGAAGGAGGAGAAGGAGGATGAAGCCCCAGGGGAAGGTCCCTTTGCTACGGGTCCTCAACTTCCCCCCAAAAAACGTCCCATGAATGTGGAGCTCGAAGCCCTGGAGTTAAAATATCTCGTGGTAATTGATTTAATGCTTAATTAATTGGATTGATTAGTTCGACGGCAACTCCTAATGTTATAATCACGATGTGATAATTAGAACGGGCTGGTTGGTAGAGTTCTAATTATGATCATGATATGATCATTGATTGGTGGGTCATTGATGGACCATCGATTGGATGGACCATCGATTGGATGGACCATCGATTGGATGGACCATCGATTAGATGGACCATCGATTGGATGGATCATTGGATCGATTATTGGTGGGATGGATCATTGGTGGATGGACCATTGATTGGATGGACTATCGATTAGGTGGACCATCGATTAGATGGACCATTGATTGGATGGACTATCGATTAGGTGGACCATCGATTAGATGGACCATTGATTGGATGGATCATTGGATCCATCATTGGTGGGATGGATCATTGATTAGATGGCTCATTAATTAGCTGGACTATTGATTAGATAGACCATTGATTGGATGGATCATTGATTGGATGGATCATTGGTGGGATGGATCATTGGTGGGATGGATCATTGGTGGGATGGATCATTGATGGATCATTGATTGGATGGATCATTGATTGGATGGATCATTGGTGGATGGATCATTGGTGGGATGGACTATTGATTAGATGGACTATCGATTAGGTGGACCATCGATTAGATGGACCATTGATTGGATGGATCATTGGATCCATCATTGGTGGGATGGATCATTGGTGGGATGGGTCATTGATTAGATGGTTCATTAATTAGATGGACTATTGATTAGATAGACCATTGATTGGATGGATTATTGGTGGGATGGATCATTGATGGATCATTGGTGGGATGGATCATTGGTGGGATGGACTATCGATTAGATGGACTATCGATTAGGTGGACCATCGATTAGATGGACCATTGATTGGATGGATCATTGGATCCATCATTGGTGGGATGGATCATTGATTAGATGGCTCATTAATTAGATGGACTATTGATTAGATAGACCATTGATTGGATGGATCATTGGTGGGATGGATCATTGGTGGGATGGATCATTGGTGGGATGGATCATTGGTGGATCATTGATTGGATGGATCATTGGTGGATGGATCATTGGTGGGATGGACTATTGATTAGATGGACTATCGATTAGGTGGACCATCGATTAGATGGACCATTGATTGGATGGATCATTGGATCCATCATTGGTGGGATGGATCATTGGTGGGATGGATCATTGATTAGATGGTTCATTAATTAGATGGACTATTGATTAGATGGACCATCGATTGGATGGATCATTGGTGGATCATTGATTGGATGGATCATTGGTGGGATGGATCATTGGTGGGTTGGATCATTGGTGGGTTGGATCATTGGTGGGTTGGATCATTGGTGGGTTGGATCATTGGTGGGTTGGATCATTGGTTGATGGACCATTGATTGGATGGATCATTGGATCCATCATTGATGGGATGGACCATTGATGGGATGGACTATTGATTAGATGATCCATTGATTGGATGGATCATTGGATCCATCATTGATGGGATGGACCATTGATGGGATGGTCCATTGATTAGATGATCCATTGATTGGATGGATCATTGGAT
>JAJGQW010000072.1:7500-19963 GCA_020745705.1 Hemiprocne comata
CATCCCGTGGGTCTTCTCCTGCCGCGCCCCCACGCTGAGCAGCCCGAAGGGGAAGTTCTGGTTCTCCAACCTGTGGACCCCGAACCTGGTCCCCAAGCTCTGCTGGGCCCACGCGTGGTCGGTGCCCGGGACGGGTCTCCAGGCCACGGGTCCCAACGGGGCCCCGTTGAGGGTCATCCCGGAAGTCTCCGAGGTCTTGGCCACCAGGAGGACCGAGTTGGCGTAGCCTTCCAGGGCCAAGACGCTGTAGGAGGTGCAGAAGCTGGAGACGTCCGGGATGGTCATGAAGAACGGGTCGTGGGAGATGGTGGCCTTCAAACCTCCGTCGGAGAAGAACATCACCTGGACGGGGGCGTCGGCCGAGAAGCTCAAGGTGGTCATGGCCTGGAGGCCGTAGAGCGTCGATTGACCGGGCCGCAGCTCCCGGACGCTCTTGGTGGCGCCATGTTGGGCCTCCAGACGGGTGGTTTGGGAGGTGGAGACGTAGACCAGGTCGGATTGAGTCTCAAAAGGCAACGGGGGCACGATGAAGGTGGTGCCCCAGTTGGAGACAGGTTGGAGCTGCTCCGCCAAGTGGTCGCACTGGGTGAACCTGGCCAAGCAGGTGTGGCCGGTGAAGACGGCCACGGGTTTTTGCGCCACGATCTTGGTGCTGGACAGATCTGCTGAGCTTTGGAGTTGGGCAGCTTGGAAGGGCTCCAGGTTGACGGTGAGGACGGAGCCCCGGGGGTAAGACCGGCCTTGGTAGGTCACCGTGGCTTTCAGGTGCACCTCAACCGTGGTGGGTTCATCCCAGGCGGCCACCACGAACTCGCCGTAGTGGTCGGTGCCCACGTTGGGTGTCACCACGTGGTACTCGGTGCCCCAGCTGTGGACCGGGTAGACCACGGTTGAGTCAACCGAGGTGGGTTTCTCGTTGACCATCACCAAGGAGATGGCGTTGTTGGACCTGACCACCACGGTGTTGTCAAAGGTTTTGCTCCCCACCATCTCGGCCTGGGGTGGGATCTTCACCAGGATGGTCTGGCCTGTGGTGGCCTGGACCGTCATCCTCAAGCCGGGCTTCTTCATGGAGATGGTGACCGAGGTGAAGGGCGCATAGGCCGTGATGAGCAGCTTGAAGTCACTGTTGAGGCTCTGCTGGAGGCCGTTCTGCATGAAGGCCACCACGAAGTTCTCCCCCAGGTGCTGCTGAGGCGCCGTGGCCACCTCCAGGAAGGAAAATCCACCTGGAAGAGCCCAAGGAAGAGGGTTGGCCAAGAACCCGAGGAAGACGATTGGCCGTTGGTGGTGTCACCAGCCCCAAGGTGACCTTTGGGACGTTGGGCTTGAGGTGGCCACCTGGGTGGCCTCGGAATGGTGGAGCGGGAGGTGGGTGGGATGGGAGGTGGGAGAAGAAACTGCTTGGATGGATCATTGATTAGATGGACCTTTGATCGGAAGGACCATTGATTGGAAGGATCATTGATCAGATGGATCATTGATTGGCTGGATCATTGATTAGGTGGACTATCGATTAGATGGACCATTGATTGGATGGACTATCAATTAGATGGACTATCGATTAGATGGACCATTGATTAGATGGACCATTGATTAGATGGACCATTGATTAGGTGGGTCATTGATTGGAAGGACCATTGATTAGATGGACCATTGATTGGATGGACCATTGATTGGATGGACCATTGATTAGATGGACCATTGATTAGATGGACTATCAATTAGATGGACCATTGATTGGATGGACCATTGATTGGATGGACTATCAATTAGATGGACCATTGATCGGATGGACCATTGATCGGATGGACCATTGATCGGATGGACCATTGATCAGATGGATCATTGATTGGAAGGACCATTGATCAGATGGACCATTGATCGGATGGGCCATTGATCGGATGGATCGTTGATTAGGTGGGTCATTGATTAGGTGGGTCATTGATTGGATGGACCATTGATCAGATGGATCATTGATTGGGTGGACCATTGATTAGATGGACCATTGATTGAAAGGACCATTGATTAGATGGACTATCAATTAGATGGACCATTGATCAGATGGATCATTGATTAGGTGGGTCATTAATTAGGTGGGTCATTGATTGGATGGATCATTGATTAGGTGGATCATTGATTAGATGGATCATTGATTAGATGGATCATTGATTGGATGGATCATTGATCGGATGGATCATTGATCGGATGGATCATTGATTGGATGGATCATTGATTGGAAGGACCATTGATTAGATGGATCACTGATCATATGGATCACTGATTGGATGGACCATTGATTAGATGGATCATCTCATCCCATCTCAATCATTCCTGAGACCTGGGGTGAAAAACGTGCCCTTTGGGCCTGGAAAAAGACCCTATTTTGGGGCCTAGTCCCATTTTGGGGGGAATTGGGTGGGTTTGGAGGTGTTTCCTCACCCTGCTTGAACTCACCCCAGACCACCAGGACCCAGCCCCACGGCGACACGTTCCTCCTGCCCCCCATGGCTCTTTGGCTGCAGAAACGAAGAGGGGGGGGGAACAAAAAACCACTTTTTTGGGCCCAAAACTTGTGCACGACCCGAAATTCCCCCCTTTCCTTCCCCGCGCGCCCCTAAAAAAATCCGATGGTTGAATTGATTGAGGCTGGAAAAGCCCTTGGAGATCATCAAGTCCAACCCATGACCTCATAGAATGGTTGGAAGGGACTTGATGGATCATCTCGATCCAACCCCCCCACCCTGCATGGGCAGGGACACCTCCCACCGGACCAGGTTGGGCCAAGCCCCACCCAACCTGCCCTTGAAGGTCTCCAGGGATGGGACATCACCCTGGTGGCTTGAGCGGGGCACCAAGTGCCACCTCCAGCCTTTCCTTCAGCATCTCCAGGGATGGTGACCCCATCACCTCCAGGGATGGTGACCCCACCACCTCCAGGAATGGTGACCCCATCACCTCAGGGATGGTGACCCCACCACCTCCAGGGATGGTGACCCCATCACCTCAGGGATGGTGACCCCACCACCTCAGGGATGGTGACCCCACCACCTCCAAGGATGGTGACCCCACCACCTCCAGGAATGGTGACCCCATCACCTCCAGGAATGGTGACCCCACCACCTCCCTGGTCAGCCCATCCCCATGTCTGGTCACCCTCTCCATGAGGAGGTGCTTCCTCAGCTCCCCTCTTCCCCCCCCTCTTCCCCCCCCTCTTCCCCCCCTCTTCCCCCCCTTTCTCCCCCCCCTTCCCCCCCCTCTTCCCCCCACTTCCCCCCCTTGTCCCCCCCATGTCCCCCCATATTCCCCCCATTTCCCCCCCCTTTTCCCCCTTTCCCCCCTTTTTTCTCCCCTCTTCTTTCACTCTTTTTTCCCCCCTTTTCCCCCCTTTTCCCCCCTTTTCCCCCCTTTTTTCCCCCCCTTCCCCCCCCTTTTTTCCCCCCTTTCCCCCCCTCTTTCCCCCCTCTTTCCCCCCCTCTTCCCCCCTCCTCCCCTCCCCCCCCTTCCTCCCTTCCCCCCCTTCCCCCCTTCCCCCCCCTCTTTCCCCCCTCCCCCCCTTCCTCCCTTCCCCCCCCCTTTTCCCCCCCTTTTCCCCCCCTTTCCCCCCTTTTCCCCCCTTTCCCCCCCTTTTTTCTCCCCTTCCCTCTTATTTCCCCCCTTTCCCCTTCCCCCTCTTCTCCCCCCTTTTTCTTTTCTTCCCCCCCTTCTTCCCCCCCTTCTTCCCCCCCTTCTTCCCCCCCTTCTTCCCCCCCTTCCCCCCCTTCCCCCCTCTTACCCCCCCCCCTTCCCCCCTTTTCCCCCCATGTCCCTCCCCCTTTTTCCCCCTTTCCCTCCTTTTCCCCTTTCCCCTTTTTTTTTCCTTCCCCCCCATATTCCCTTTACCTCCCCATATTTCCCCCTTTCCCCCCCGTTTCCCCCCCATATTCTCTCCTTTTTCCCCTTTTCCTGCCCTTTTTTCTTCCCCTTCTCTTCCTCCCCCTTCTCCCCCCCTTTTCCGCCCCCTTTTCCCCCATATCCTCCCCTTCCCCCTCCTCCCCTTCCCTCTTCCCCCCCATAGCCCCCCCCCAGCCCCCCCCATATCCCCCCCATATCCTCCCCCATATTGCCCCCATTTCCCCCCCTCTTTTCCCCTTCCCCCCTTTTTTCTCCCCTTCCCTCTTCCCCCCCTCTTCCCCCCCCCCCATGTTCCCCCCCTTCCCCCTTTTCCCCCCCCTTTCCCCCCCCTTTCCCCCCCCTTTCCCCCCCATATTCCCCCCCCATATTCCCCCCCTTTCCTCCCCCCTTTCCTTCCCCCTTCCCCCCCTTTTCCCCCCATTCCCCCCCCTTTTCCCCCCCTTTTCCCCCCCTTTCCCCCCCCATATTCCCCCGCTTTTCCCCCCCATATTCCCCCCCCATATTCCCCCCCCATATTCCCCCCCCATATTCCCCCCCCTTTCCTCCCCCCTTTCCTTCCCCCTTTCCCCCCCTTCCCCCCCCTTTCCCCCCCCTTTTCCCCCCATTCCCCCTCCTTTTTCCCCCCATTCCCCCCCCAAATTCCCCCCTTACCTGGTGCCTCCTCCTCCCCCAGCCCCAAAACCTCCCGTTTTCTCCTCAAAACCTTCTCCCCCTCCCCCACCCCCCCCCTTCCCACTTTCCTTCTGTTTTGGGTGGGAAAAGGGGAAAAAAAATAAACCCGAACCAAACGACAAATCCAGACGATCCCGCGGGGCCGACCCGCCCGCCCTGAGATCATCGTTGGCTGGAAAAACAGGTGGAAAATGGGGGAAAAAAACGTCGTTTTGGTCAATTCCGGGGTGGGGGGGGGGAGGTCAGAATTCCTAAAGGAGGGAATTGTTTTGGTTGGGGGGGGGGGGTTGAAATCGGGCCCCAAATGTTGAGTTTGGGGGCGGGGGGGGAGGGAAAGTTTGGGAAATGGGAGGAAAAATGGGGGGGAAAAGGAAAATTGGGGGGGGGGGAGGGTTGGGGGTGGTTTTTTTTTTCCAAAAAAGTCCCTTTTGGGGGATGATGAGTAGGGAGGAAGGGGAGGGGGAGGGGTGGGGCGGGCTGGGGCGTGTCGGAGCGTGTTGTGGCATGTTGGAGCGTGTTGTGGCATGTTGGAGCGTGTTGGGGGGGTGGTTTTGGGGCTGGTTGTGCCAAGTTGTGTGTTGCGGGGGGTGTTGTGGCATGTTGGAGCGTGTTGAGGCATGTTGGAGCGTGTTGAGGCATGTCAGAGCGTGTTGGTGGAGTGTTGGGGCGTGTTGTGGTGGTGTTGTGGCATGTTGGAGCGTGTTGAGGCATGTTGGAGCGTGTTGTGTCGTGTCAGAGCGTGTTGTGGGGGTGTTGTGTCGTGTCAGAGCGTGTTGTGGGGGTGTCGTGCCATGTCGGAGCGTGTTGTGGCGTGTTGGAGCGTGTTGGGGGGCGATTTTGGGGCTGGTTGTGCCAAGTTGTGTGTTGCAGGGGGTGTTGTGGCATGTTGGAGCGTGTTGTGGCATGTCAGAGCGTGTTGTGGGGGTGTTGTGTCATGTCGCAGCATGTTGTGCCATGTTGGAGCGTGGCATGGCATGTCAGAGTGTGTTGTGTGTCAGAGCATGTTGTGGGGGTGTTGTGCCATGTCGGAGCATGTCGTGGCATGTCAGAGCATGTTGTGGGGGTGTTGTGCCATGTTGGAGCGTGTTGTGCCATGTCAGAGCATGTCGTGGCATGTCAGAGCATGTTGTGGCATGTCAGAGCATGTAGTGGCATGTCAGAGCATGTTGTGGGGGTGTTGTGCCATGTTGGAGCGTGTTGTGGCATGTCAGAGCGTGTTGTGCCATGTTGGAGCATGTTGTGGCGTGTCAGAGCATGTTGTGGGGGTGTTGTGGCGTGTCAGAGCATGTCGTGGCATGTCAGAGCATGTTGTGGCATGTCAGAGCATGTCGTGGCGTGTCAGAGCATGTCGTGGCATGTCAGAGCATGTTGTGGGGGTGTTGTGCCATGTTGGAGCATGTTGTGCCATGTTGGAGCATGTTGTGCCATGTCAGAGCATGTTGTGCCATGTTGGAGCATGTTGTGGGGTGTCAGAGCATGTTGTGGCATGTCACAGCATGTCGTGGCATGTCAGAGCATGTTGTGGTGTGTCAGAGCATGTTGTGGTGTGTCAGAGCATGTTGTGGGGGTGTCGTGGCGTGTCAGAGCATGTCGTGGCATGTCGGAGCATGTCGTGGCGTGTCAGAGCATGTCATGGCATGTCAGAGCATGTTGTGGGGGTGTCGTGGCATGTCAGAGCATGTCGTGGTGTGTCAGAGCCTGTTGTGTCACGGAGCATGTTTTGGCGTGTCAGAGCGTGTTGTGGGGGGTGCACGTGTCCTTCCCGTGTGTCACGTGTCCTTCCCGTGTGTCACGTGTGTCCTTCCCGTGTGTCACGCGTCCTTCCCGTGTGTCACGTGTCCTTCCCGTGTGTCACGTGTGTCCTTCCCATGTGTCACGCGTGTCCTTCCCGTGTGTCACGTGTCCTTCCCGTGTGTCACGCGTGTCCTTCCCGTGTGTCACGTGTCCTTCCCGTGTGTCATGCGTGTCCTTCCCGTGTGTCACGTGTCCTTCCCGTGTGTCACGTGTGTCCTTCCCGTGTGTCACGTGTCCTTCCCGTGTGTCACGTGTCCCCCGTTCCCGTCGCTCTGGCCCCAACGCCCCGACCGGCCCCGGGGGAAGTGACGTCACAGGAGCCACCGCGTCTCAGCTGAGAGTTTATTGGTCTGGGCGCTGGACCCCCAGGTGACCTTGGCCTCCACGTGTGATGGGGACACCATGGGGACATCATGGGGACACCATGGGGACATCATGGGGACACCATGGGGGCACCATTGGGGACATCATGAGGATACCATAAGGACACCATGGGGACACCATGAGGACACACTATGGGGACACCATGGGGACACCATGAGGACACCATGGGGACACCATTGGGGACATCATGAGGACACACCATGGGGACACCATGGGGGCACCATGGGGTCACCATGAGGACACCATTGGGGCACCATGAGGACACCATGGGGACACCATTGGGGACATCATGAGGACACCATGAGGACACACCATGGGGACACCAGGGGGACACCATGGGGACATCATGAGGATACCATGAGGACACCATGGGGTCACCATGAGGACACCATGGGACACCATGAGGACACACCATGGGGACACCAGGGGGGCACCATGAGGACATCATGAGGACATCATGAGGACACCATGGGGACATCATGAGGATACCATGAGGATACCATGAAGACACTATGGGGACACTATGAGGACACCATGAGGACACCACGGGGACACCAGGGACGATCCCTCTGATCCCGCCGGGTCCATCTAGGAGAAGAAACCAAGAACTCAACATTTTCCTCAGCTCTTGGGGTCTTCTTCCTAGGTTCCCACCCCAAAAAACCCACCTCACAACCAGCAGTTGTTGGGGTCGACCACCTCGGGGGGTCGGGTGGGGACTCCTGTCACCTTGAAGTTGTCCACCTGGAAGACCCAGCGCCCCGGGACGTGGACGTTGGAGGTCTGGGTGATGTTGAGGATGGCGTCGCTCTGGGAGCCGGGGATGTTGTAGAAGTTGGTTTCATCTCCACTGTTGAAGCCGGCCTAGAAACGGGGCCAAAATGGAGGGTCCAGATGGTTTCGACCCACCCCAAGGGGTGAGTCCCCTGGGACAACCTCCTGCTGCTGGTGGTGTCCCCCAAAACAACATTCCAGGCTCAACTCCACTCTTCAGTGAACTTGGTGGTGGGACTCAAGAACGTTATGGGTCGACCTCCAACCCTCCTGTCACCAGAAGATGTTGTGGATCAACCTCCAACCTTCTTCATCATCCCCAGAAGATGGTGTGGGACAACCTCCTACCACGAGTGAACCTGGTGGTCTCCCCCCCCAAAACGTTATGGGTCACCCTTCAACCTTCATCATCGTTCTCCCCAGATGTTGTGGGACCTCCTACCATGAGTGAACCTGGTGGTTTCTCCCAAAAAAAACCCCTGTGGACCAATCTCCAATATCATCCTCAGAAGATGCTGTGGGACAACCTCCTACCACGAGTGAACCTGGTGGTCTCCCCCCCCCAAAACGTTATGGGTCACCCTTCAATCTTCATCATCGTTCTCCCCAGATGTTGTGGGACCTCCTACCATGAATGAACCTGGTGGTTTCCCCCAAAAAAACCCCTGTGGACCAATCTCCAATATCAGCCCCAGAAGATGGTGTGGGACAACCTCCTACCACGAGTGAACCTGGTGGTCTCCTCCCCCCAAAACGTTATGGGTCACCCTTCAACCTTCATCATCCTTCTCCCCAGATGTTGTGGGACCTCCTACCATGAGTGAACCTGGTGGTTTCCCCCCAAAAACCCCCAGTGGACCAACCTCCAATATCAACCCCAGAAGATGGTGTGGGACAACCTCCTACCACGAGTGAACCTGGTGGTCTCCTCCCTCCAGAACGTTATGGGTCACCCTTCAACCTTCATCATCCTTCTCCCCCGATGTTGTGGGACCTCCTACCATGAGTGAACCTGGTGGCTTCCCCCCAAAACATCTGGGCCCCATCCTCCTGTTGGCCTCGTTGTCCCACCCCACCCCAGAACGGTACAGACCAACTCCCAGCCTCTGGATGAACCTGGTGCTGGCCAACCTCTCCTCAACGTTGTCTTCTACAGAACAAACCACGGGCCCAAGTCCTACTCCCCAGAAAACCTGGTGGGCTGAAGTTCTACCTCGTGGTGTTGTCCCAAAAAACCCATTCGTGGTCAACCTCCTCCCCTGTCCTCCCTTCACCCCGTTGCCCTCAGCTTCTCCTTCAGCCCCACCTACGTGGGCCGGGGTTCCTCCAAGCCCCGTTTCGGCGTCCCCACCACTGGCCTCCCCCGTGGTCCACTGGATGTCCCAGTAGTTGAGGATGATGAAGGACTTCTTGGTGTCGGTGGTCAGGACGGCTTGGAAGGTGTTGCCCTGCAGGAAGGAAGGGGGAGATGGCACCTTGGTGAGAAGATACGGACGGGAGGTGGGCAAGGAAGCCATCTTGGTCAGGCACGGCCCATCCTGGTTGGTTGGCTTTGATGGCTACCTTCAGACAAGTACTTTTGGAGCTCTACCACAGCCTCTTGCTCCACAGGAGGTGGCCAAGAGGAGCAGGGTGATGGAAAGGCTGGTTTTCATCGTGGAGGACACGTGGCCACCTCCAAGGTCATGAAGGCAAATGCAGGGGTGGTAGAGACCAATGGGTGGGTCGCGGTGGCCGCCACGCGGGTCATGAAGACCATGGGTGGAGCGTGAAGGCCAAGGCAGGGGTCATAAAGGCCAAGAAACGGGTTGTCAGGCCCATACATGGGTCATGAGATCAACCACCAGGGCGCCAAGGCCAACGAGGGGGTCACCAAGACCAACAGATGGATCGGAAGGTCAACGGAAGGGTGGCAGGCCCAACAAACGGGTCATGAGGACAACGAGCGGGTCCCGAGGCCAACGTGTGGGGCCTGAAGGTGTGAAGTTTCGTGACTGCGACCTCCTTTGGCCTTCAGGTCATGGCCATGGTCCTCACCTTCTCAGAGATGGAGCCGTAGTAGGCCACGTGGTCCCAGGTGGCCACGAAAGCCCAGGTGGCGGCGAAGGGGATGGTGGGGAAGTATTGGTTGATGTCCTGGGTGATACGGGCCAGCAGCTTTGGGTCGGTGGTCTCGCGGTAGAAGACATCCCCCCCCCTCACGTTGTCCACATCTGCCCAGTAGGGGGTGACAAAGGGGCGTCCATCGGCCAATGGGAAGGGGTTGGGGGTGTACTGGTTGACCTTGGCGTCGAAGGAGATGACACCGTTGTTGTTCACCTGGCAGGAGACACCAGGTCAGCCCCGACGTGGTGGCCTCCAACCTTGGAGCCCCATCACCTGGTCAACACCTTGGCTTGGTTGTGGCCACAGCCTCCAGGTGTGGCCTGACCACCAACTTCTCCAGCTCTCCAACCACGTTGGAGGGGTTCATGTCCCTGCAGCTCCATCAAAACAAGAGGAGTGGTGGGACAGAAGACCCCCAACTTGACCATGAACCTCCCAACCACTCCACCAGAGGGGCGTGGGGTCTCCTCCCAAGACCCACCAACCATCTGAAGATGCTTTGACGGACCAGGAAACCACCAACCGAGCTCATCCAAAGGTCAACCCCGTGGATGGGTGGGTTTTGTTGGGGGGACAAGTGACCAAATTGGGCCAAATGGTGGAACTTCAGCTCACGTACGTAGAGGTTCTGGTGCTCTTTGCCGTAGAAGGTGAAGGGCACGGCCAAGGGGAGCTTGGGTGATGTCCCATCATCAAGCTTGGGGTTCTTCTGATCATGCTGGTCCAGACCGTAGGGGTAGAGCAGAGACCCTGTGGGACAAGACACGTTGAGGTCTTGGGGACCCCCCCAACCCCCCCAAAAAAAATCCCACCTCCATCTTGAGTGTTTTGGGGTGAAACCACCTGGGTTTTGGGCTTCCTGGCTTCAAAGGAGGCTTCGGGAGACCTGAAAATGGGGTTGACTTCTCCTGGGTGGCCAAGGGTGGGAGGGGGGGACGCCCAAGGCACGATGATTCGAGGAGAAACGGGGCGAAAATGGAACGTTGGGGTTGAATCAACCACCAGGGAGGGGGAGGAAGCTCCTCCCTTCCCACCTTCTGGAAGAAACGGCCCCATTTTGGGTGGAAACCCCTTGGATTAAGGTAAAACTTCATAATTCCAACATTCATCTCCTTGCGCGCGAATCGTGCGTCGATTTGAGGAGAAACGGGGCGAAAATGGAACGTTGGGGTTGAATGAACCACCAGGGAGGGGGAGGAAGCTCCTCCCTTCCCACCTTCGGGAAGAAACGGCCCCATTTTGGGTGGAAACCCCCTGGATTAAGGTAAAACTTCACAATTCCAACATTCATCTCCTTGTGCGCGAATCGTGCGTCGATTTGAGGAGAAACGGGTTGAAAATGGAACGTTGGGGTTGAATGAACCACCAGGGAGGGGGAGGAAGCTCCTCCCTTCCCACCTTCGGGCAGAAATGGCCCCATTTTGGGTGGAAACCCCCTGGATTAAGGTAAAACTTCACAATTCCAACATTGATCTCCTTCATGCGCATGAATCGCGCGTAGATTTGAGGAGAAACGGGGCGAAAATGGAACATTTGGGTTGAATGAACCACCAGGGAGGGGGAGGAAGCTCCTCCCTTCCCACCTTCGGGCAGAAACGGCCCCATTTTGGGTGGAAACCCCCTGGATTAAGGCAAAACTCCCCGATTCCACCACTCACCTTTCTCCCCCGCCGCCTGCTCGCCGGTGGCGCCCCCTGCGGACAGACGGGAGGACAGATCAACCCGGGGCCTTTTTTTGGGTCAAAACCCCAAATTTTCGGGTCTGGGGGGTTGTTTTCTTCACCTACCCAAGGCCAGGAGCAGGAGGACACCGGTGGGAATCATCCCGGGCCCTGCAACACCCAAAAGATTCCATCAAAAGTCACCAAAAACCCAACGAGGCGCGGCGGGAACGGCCCAAGGAGGCCCCGGGGGTCAAAGGTCACGGCGGGTTTTTAACCCAAACTTCTCATTTCTTGAGCAATTTTAAGGCACGTTCATCGTTTTGAAGCCTTTTTGTTGTTTGGAGCCAATTTCAATTCACATTTCTTGCTTTTCAACCCTTCAAAAATGATATTTATGATTTAAAACTATCATTTAAAATGATATTTATCATTTTTGAAGCATATTTATTGTTTTTAAAGGCCTTTGAAAAGCATATTTATCATTTTTTAAACCATTTAAAAGCGTTTTTATTGCTTTTAAACCAATTTAAATTCATATTTCTTGCTTTTAAACCATTTAAAAATGATATTTGTAATTTTTGAAGCATATTTATTATTTTAAAAGGCCTTTAAAAGGCATATTTGTCATTTTAAAACCATTTAAAAGCGTTTTTGTTGCTTTTAAACCAATTTAAATTCATATTTCTTGCTTTTAAACCCTTTAAAAATTATATTTATGATTTAAAACTATCATTTAAGATGATATTTATCATTTTTTAAGCATATTTATTATTTTTAAAGGCCTTTGAAAAGCATATTTATCGTTTTTAAACATTTTAAAGCATTTTTATCAATTTAAAACCATTTTAAAGTGTTTTTATTGCTTTTAAACCAATTTTAATTCACATTTATTAGTTTTAAACCCTTCAAAAATGACACTTATAATTTTTAAAGCATATTTATTATTTTAAAAGGCCTTTAAAAAGCATATTTATCAATTTGAAACCATTTTAAAGCGTTTTTATTGCTTTTAAACCAATTTAAATTCATATTTTTTGCTTTTAAACCCTTTAAAAATGATATTTATCATTTAAAAACATCATTTTAAATGATATTTGTACTTTTTAAAGTATATTTATTGTTTTTAAAGGCCTCTGAAAACCATATTTATTGTTTTTAAACCCTTTTGAAAGTAT
>JAJGQW010000073.1:0-19721 GCA_020745705.1 Hemiprocne comata
CTCTGAATCAAATTGTGTTGTTTGTTGGTTTGTTTTTTTTTTTAAAAAGAGAGAATCTCTTGCTGTCCTGACAGGAGCTCTGCGTGCTCGGCTCTGTCAAGACTTCCGTGCTCAACTTGCCGTGAGGCTGCGCAGCGCTCCCGCAGCAGCCCCGCAACTGCCTCTGCTGCCCCGCGGGGGGAGCCCGCGGTGGGGCGGGGGGCCGGGTCTGCGGCCCCCCTCCATCAGCGCTGCTCCAGGCTGGAGCCCTCGGGCCGGGGCGGCCGCGGTGCCGCTGTCAGTGTCGGTGTGGCGGTACCGGGGGTGCCCGTCACGGCTCCCCCCGCCTCCCCTTCTTTCAGGAGCCGACGGGCAGGGGGCGGCGGCGCCCCTGGGCCCCCCGGGCGGGGAGGGGCGGCGGCACTGGCCGAGAGGAGCGCGGGAGGCGGGGGGGGGGCTGCGCGGCTGCGCCCGTCCCCGCCGCCCGTCCCCGCCGCCCGTCCCCCGCGCCCCCAGCGCTCCGGCCCGCGGGGTGCGAGATGGGCGCCGAGGGGAGCCGCGGGGTGCTGGGCTGCGGCTGCTGGCGGCGGCGGGGCTCTGCGGCGGGGTGGCGGCGGGCAAGACCCCCAGCTGCCACCAAGCGCGGACGGCGTTTCAGCTGCGGCAGATCGGGCCCCTCTAGCTGGTCCGCGACGTGCCCACAGCCGGTCACTACCGACCCACCCGCGGGGGGATACGCGGGTTGCTGCGGGCGGCCTGGGGCCGGGCTCCGGGCTCCGGACTCGCCTTTGCCCCCGGAGCAGTGGGGCTCCCCTGGGGCCTCCCGGGGTTCTCCCTCGGCTCCGGTGCCACCGGGGGGCTGCCCCTGCCTGCGGAAAGCCGGCTTACCGCGGGTCCGTTCGGCCAGCGCCGGCTGCCCTGCCGGGCACAGGGAGCGGGGAACTGTTGATCGGGGAACTCCGGCGGCTCCTCCCGGTGTCGGGCGGGGAGCGACTCAAAGGTGCAGCGCTAGAGAAGAGAGCTATGGTGGGGGGTGGGGGGTTTGGAATATCTGCTGTAAAATGGTCGGATTGGGTTTGATTGGCACCATAAAGCTAAATAGGGGAAGTTTCACACGTAGACGCGTGGCAAGACAAGGGGGGGTGTTTGTCTCTGCCGGAGCTGAGTGTTTGAAACAGGGGTGATTGTTTGAAGGTTGCGGTGTGGGTACGACTGCTTCCAGTGAGATCCCTCCTGACCCTCCTCTCGGGTGTATCCTGAGAAATTTGGAAAATATTTGGGAACGTTCTAATGACAACAGAGAAACTTACAATGTATAATGTATTGTTGACCACTGAATGGAACTTTGAATTACTCCATTTCAATGGCTAACGTTTTGTAGCAGTGAGGGTAAGTGGGATGAGGTGCTGGATGTGGCTGCTTTTTGATTTGGTATGGAAGGCCAGAGATTCAAAAGAGGATGATATTTTGTATGCAGGATCAAGAACTAGTAAGAAAGCTTGTTGTAAGTTGGTGAAAGGGGATGAGGATGTAGAAGATGTGCAGTTCTTGGTGCCCTCAGCCCCCCTGAAAAGGCACCACCTGAGTCCAAGGGGGGTGAAGGGGGCGAGTGAGCGATTCTGAAGGGTCCCCCGGCATGATCCTCCGCTCCAGAGACCAAAGAGGAACACTCCTCATCCATGGAAACACCCATTTGAGCTTGGCTGCACTGCCATTGTGTGTCCATTTTCTGTTATGTCTGTTTGTACTGGGGCAAGTGCTTTTTGTCTTTAAAAAACCAAAGATCAGACTTGAGACATCTCTGAACAACACAGCTTGTCTAAACCAGAGAGATTCTTCAGACCAACTGTATTAAATACAGGTTCCCACTCATCTCCTGATGCGGGACCAGTGGATAATAAATGCATCACACTTTGACAGCATTTAATAAAGAAACTATCCCATTTATTAGTTCAAAATAAATAATTTAATCATCATAAACAACACTATAACAACGGTATCAATAACCCTATGAGAAACCCTATAAATAACCCTATAAGTAACAGTATCAGTAACCCAATAAATAACCCTATGAGTAACCCTATAAATAAATAAATAAATATCAGTATAAATCACATTAAAAATAACCCTATAAATATCAGTATAAATAACAATACAAATAACAGTATAAATACCAGTATATATAAAAATAGAACAGTATAATTCACAGTATAAATAACCCTATAAATAACAGTAGAAATAACAATATAAATAACAGTATGAATAACAGTATAAATAACAATATAAACACTCTATAAATAACCTTTGAGCAAAAACCAGACAACTGTGACTTGAGACAACTAACAGTAGATTAAGAAAATGCAATAAAAACACATGTCAGAGAACACCAATAGTTTGCAGAGAGACCATCAGAACAGCCTGTTTGAGCGGTACAGGCTGGTGAAGTGGTCAGGATTGGTGATGTCAGGTCCAGTGGGCAAGATCCAGAAGGTCCGGTCCAATAGTCAAGATCAGGAATGTATGTTGGGTCCAGTAAGGCCGGCTCCGATGGTCAAGTTCAGGGAGGTCTGGTCTGATGGTCACCATCAGTAAGGTCTGGTTTGAAGGTAAAACGTGTTTGGGTTTGACAGTGGATTTGTTTTTAGTCCTGAGGGCTTCCATGGGTGATCTCCACAGCTGAAAGACAAAAGAAAGCATTGTCAGTCCCTGTTCTGACATTCCACACAAAACTGTGTCTCAGTGGTTTGCTTGATTTAGTTTCTTTCAAGTAAGATGAATCCTGGTGAAAAGGCAGAACCTAACAATTCCTTCCCAGTTGTCCCTAGTCTGTCCCTAGCTTGTGGGAGAGGGGCAGTTCTCTCTAAAAACACCCTGCCAAAGTGGCCTTGTCAGATTAGATTCCATTCTTCAGGAAATCCTACTTGTGAGCCGTTGTATTTTTTTTTAAAAAGAGTGTTTCAGACACTCTACATCCTCCAACCAGCGTGGCTGAAGTCAGGGTTTAACGTACAATGGCTGAGGCAGCCACGGCCGAAGACGCTTTGCAGGCTGGGCTGTCTTCTTCTCCCCAAGCTCAACAGAAAAGAAGGCACCTCAGCCGGCATCCTCGGGATGCTGGAACGGGACGGAGTGGATGGATGGAGCACTCGTTGGGTAAGGAACTGGCTGGCTGGAGCACTCAGAGAGTGGGATCAACGGCTGTGTCCAGATGAGACCTGGGACCAGTGGTGGTGGCCAAAGGGTCGGTGCTGGGCCTGAAGCCGTTCAACATCTTTGTCAGTGACACGGACAATGCGATCGATGCCCCCGCAGCAGTTTGCTGAGGACAGCAAAGTGTGTGTCGAGGGGACAGGCTGGAGGGCAGGCATCCATCCGGAGGGCCGGGAAGGGGCTTAAATCCCCGCTCCAGCGCTGCGAGAACCGGGGAACGGGTTTGACGCCGCTGCGAGGGCCCGGGAAGGGGTTGAAGCCCCGCTCTAAAGGCCGGGAAGGGGTTGAACCCCCGCCCCGGTGCTGCTGAGCCCGGCCCGGCCCCTGCCCCGGGCCCGCCAGCCCCTCAGAGCCACTTCCGCCTCTGGTCACATGACCGGCGACGCGTCCTCCCGCCGTCACGGGGGCGCCGGCTCGTCAACCAATCAGCGCTCAGCTCCCCGCCTCGCTCCGCCCCCCCTTCCCGGCGTGCCCTTCGCCCTTCGCCCCAGCGCTGACCCGCCAAGATGGCGCTGTCTCGGTCCGGCTGCTGCGGCCCCGTCTGCCGCATCGGCCCCGGGCCGGGCCCCGCCGCCGGCCTCAGCCCTGCCCGGGGGGCGCCGAGGTGAGCGGGGACTGACCGCCCCGGGCCGTGACCCCCCCGGGCCGCCCCCCGACCCCGATACCGCGCAGAGCACCCGCTGTCACTCCCAGTTCCTCCCCTGAGCCCCCGCAAGCTCTGGGGGAGCCCCCAACCCCCCCAGCCCCCGGGCCCTGCTTCTGACTCCCACCCCCACCTGTGCCACCCCGACACCCCCCCGCACCAGCCCCCCCCGGCACACTGGGAGCAACCCCTCGGCCCCCCCAGCTTTGAGCCCTGCGCCCCCAGCCCCGGGGGCCGCTTCTGTGGGGAGAGGGCGGGTCCCCATGGTGGGAGGAGGGTCCCGATCCCCTGATCTCCTCCCTGGGGACTTGAGAGGTCCCTATAGTGTAGGGGGGATTCCCATGGTGGGGGGTCCTTATCCCCTCAACCCATCCCAGGGCACCTGGGGGGTCCCCACGGTGTGGGGGTGTAGGAATAGGGGAATCAGAAGGAGACTCAGGTCTGAGGGATATAGTTGCTTTGATGGGCCTGAAACCATGGGAAAGTGGAACTAAAAGTATGTGTTCAGAACAGTAAAAGAAACAGAGAGAAGAGAACATAGAAACCATTGTAAGGCAGTGGAACTACTTTGACAAGATAACCCTAAATATGGAACAGAGGCTTCTGCAAGGCCGGACTGCCAGAAGATGCAGCAAAACGTTGGAATAGAAAAAATGCATCAGGTTAACAAAGTGTGTAACTAGATGGCTGTAAGAACAATAAAGGTCTCCGATGTCTTCGATCTTGGGAACCTCGGAGTCCGTGTGCTTAATCGCCACACCACCAAGTTTGAATGGAATATTTATCAAGAAAAGTGAGAAACAGCTTTTTAGAAAGGTGCTATTTCAAAGTTCCTGGGATGAATTGCTGCATGTGCCTCATCACAGCCCCAGTGCAATTTGAGATGGTCCAGGTGTCTTTGGGCAGATGCCAGAAGCTGCCAAATAGGACAGAAGACATGAGGGACACTCGTGTCCTTGTAGAGAAGCAGACACAGGGCAAGGGTGTCACAAGGTGTTGAAAATGACTGTGGCTGCCTAACTAACCCTTTTCTTCTGCTGAGAGGTGACTGTAGTGGCACCTGGTCCTGCTTATAATCATGCTCATAACTGCAGCTGATCTGCAAAGTAGTTGTATCCTGAGGCAATGAAGCCTAAATAAATGTCTAGAAAAGTGAACTTGAAATTGATTTGTGGGTGTTTCTACCGTGTGTTTAACAAACCAGGGCACGGGGGGAGCACAGACCATCTTCCTGAATTTGTTCAGTATCTTGTTCTGCATTTCCAGAGTCACAGAATTGATTGTAGCAGGATTAGATATATTTCTGGGATTTGTTCTTTAAATATCTTTGAAATCAGTGTTGCTGAGATCTTTTAAGAAATTACTTTTTCCCAATAGCTTTGTCTCCAGAAACACATCCCATCCAAATATAAGAAATACGTAGAATCACGGAATCACAGAACATGCTGAGTTGGAAGGGACCCCTCAGGGTCATCGAGTCCACCTCCTGTCCCTGTGTAGGGCACCCCAAGAATCACCCCATGTGCCTGAGAGCATCATCCAAACGCTTCTTGAACTCAGGCAGGTTGGTGCTGTGACCACTGCCCTGGGGAGCTTGTTCCAGTGCTCAACCACCACCCTCTGGATGAAAAACCTGTTCCTGATATCCAACCTAAACCTGCCCCGGTTCAGCTTCCTGCCATTCCCCCAGTCCTGTCACTGGTCACAGGAGTGAAGAGATCAGGACCTGCCCCATCTCTTCCCCTGGTGAGGAACCACAGACTGCAATGAGGTCACCCCTCAGCCTCCTCTTCTCCCAGCTGAACAATCCAAGTGACCACTCCTCGTAAGTCATCCCTTCCAGACCCTTCCCCATCCTCGTGGCTCTCCTGTGGACACTCTCCAATAGCCTGATGTCCTTTTGACATTGTGGTGCCCAAACCTGCAGGCAGTGCTCAAGGTGAGGCCGCACCAGTGCAGAGCAGAGCGGGACAATCACCCGCCTCGAACGAGATGCTTTTAATTTGTGGGGATAGAGCATGGGGGAAGTTGCATTGAAACTTAATGTTGGGCCATGTAGTCTTGGGCAGCTTACACCCAACCTTACTATGATCTTGAACTTGGGATGTTGGTTGAGTAAGCAGACCAATGCTGCACTGATTATGCTGAGTGGCTTGTTTAGTGATGTTGATAGTGTTAGATATGCTGTATTATAAAATAGAGCTGTAGTAGATTTCTGTTCAAATGAATAGCTTGTGTAAGGGATGGGGACTGTCAAGGTGGTTGCTGTTTTGATAAGAACTGGATTGTTGGTTTTGTTCCTAAATGTAGTTGTGTTATTGATGTTGCCATGTCTTGTGTCTCTGCTGCAAGGGGCCCCGCAGCGGATGGCACGGGCAATTTTCGTAACGTAACTACAAAAAGGGGGAATTGTGGGAAACTTGGGCTGGTCCGAGGGACTGGAATGCAAGTTTGAAGTTGCCCTTGAGCAGATAACCGTGCCCTTGAAGAGGCCTGGGAATCTTGAGAAGACCTGAGTAAACAAGAGAAGCGACTGCCAGGTGAAACATCTGCTGAACCACCAGATGGGACGTGAAAAAGAAGACTATCAAAGTTACAGCAGAGAAAAGTTGTCCAATTGTGGACTGTTGATTTTTGCTTAACCAATGAGATGTAGACACACATGTATAGGAGAGGATAGAAAAAGGTTTGGAAGAACAATAAAATGGTCTTTTTGCACGCAAGCTTGTGTCGTGTCCATCCCAACAACGACAGCAGTGACTCTCCATCTGGCATGCTCAGGAGACCATCAGCTCAGGAAGCCTACAGCCCCAGTGCCAGCCTTGATTCCTCCCTCAAATCTCCCATCTCTGTCATCCAGGCTCCTCCTGGCCTCCCCAAAGGTTAGAGTGAGTCCAGAGGAGGCCACGAAGATGCTCAGAGGAGAACCTCTCCTCTGAAGAAAGCTGGGAGTGTTCAGGTTGTTCAGCCTGGAGAAGAGAAGGCTCCAGAGAGACCTTAGAGCACCTTCCAGTAATTGAATGGGTTACAGGAAGGCTGGGCAGGCACTTTTGACAAGGGGATGGAGTTTCAGAAGGAGGGGGAACAGTTTCAAAACGGAAGAGGGGAGATTTACATTAGACATTAGTGAGAAATTCTTTCCTGTGAGGGTGGTGAGACACTGGCCCAGGATGCTCAGAGAAGCTGCTGCTGTCCCAACCCTGGAAGTGTTCTGGGGCAGGTTGGATGGGGCTTGGAAAAACCTGATCTAGTGGGAAGTGTCCCTGCCCATGCAGGGGGTTGGAACCAGATGATCTTTAAGGTCCCTTCCACCCCAAGCCATTCTATGTCTCCATGAAGTGGAGGTCAGTGGCAGTGTCTCTCTGGCTGGCATGCTCAGGAGATCCTGGTGCCAGGCAGCCTGACAGCCCTGGGGAAGTGGAAAGTGAACAGCTTTGAAAAGATCAAGTGCTGGTGCTCCCTGGCAGTGCTGTTGTGCAGCACTTTTCCCCTCCCCCTCTGCACAAAGGCCCTGAGAAGGTCCCAAAGGAAGGATCTCGGAGTCACTGGAAGGTCTTTGTTCTGTTTAAACACACAGAGGGCACAGCTCCTAATTTACACAGGCTCTGGGTCAAACAAAAGCTGGACAGACACATAGTTAGAAAGGGCACAAAAAATGACATTCCTTTCTGGACAACAACAGAAAAAACAAAACTGAGCAAAAAAAAAACAAAAAACCTAAAGTTGATAACCAAGCCCAAGAAAAACTGGCAAAAATGGGCTGGACAAATAATGAGTTACATTACCAGTGATTTGCACAAGAAGACAACCAGTTGAGCACTTATGAAAATCATCGAGTCATCAGTTTCTGCACAGCATCCTTGAGGTCCTGGTTCCTCATGCTGTAGATGAGGGGGTTCACTGCAGGAGGCACCACTGAGTACAGAACGGCCACCACCAGGTCCAGGGCTGGGGAGGAGATGGAGGGGGGCTTCAGGTGGGCAAACATGGCAGTGCTGACAAACAGGGAGAGCACGGCCAGGTGAGGGAGGCAGGTGGAGAAGGCTTTGTGCCGTCCCTGCTCAGAGGGGATCCTCAGCACGGCCCTGAAGATCTGCACATAGGACACCACCATGAAAACAAAACAGCCAAATCCTAAACAGGCACTGACCACAACAAGCCCAAGTTCCCTGAGGTAGGAGTGTGAGCAGGAGAGCTTGAGGATCTGGGGGATTTCACAGAAGAACTGTTCCAGGGCATTGCCCTGGCAGAGGGGCAGTGAAAATGTATTGGCTGTGTGCAGCAGAGCATAGACAAACCCAGTGGCCCAGGCAGCTGCTGCCATGTGGACACAAGCTCTGCTGCCCAGGAGGGTCCCGTAGTGCAGGGGTCTGCAGATGGCCACGTAGCGGTCATAGGACATCACAGTGAGAAGAAAATACTCTGCTGAGATGAAGAAGAGAAAGAACAAGACCTGAGCAGCACATCCTGTGTAGGAGATGGCCTTGGTGTCCCAGAGGGAATTGGCCATGGCTTTGGGGAGAGTGGTGGAGATGAATCCCAGGTCAAGCAGGGAGAGGTTGAGGAGGAAGAAGTACATGGGGGTGTGGAGGTGGTGGTCCCAGGTGATGGTGGTGATGATGAGGCCGTTGCCCAGCAGGGCAGCCAGGTAGATGCCCAGGAAGAGGCAGAAGTGCAGGAGCTGCAGCTCCCGTGTGTCTGCAAATGCCAGGAGGAGGAACTGGGTGATGGAGCTGCTGTTGGACATCTGCTGCCTCTGGACATGGAGACCCGTCCATCAAAAAAAAAGAACAGGGAGAAGTTAAGGCAAAAATATCTACTTAATTGCTCTTGAAAGCCCACAAACTGCCTCTTGTCTTTCATGAAGACCTTTGGCAGGTCCTTTTTGTACAATCTGGTTGGTGCTGGATGATGGTTCACCAGGGAGCTGTGAGCTCTGGAGGAGTGAGCCCTGCCCTGCAGCGACAGGTAAACAGCAAGAAGGGGCGACCTCAGGTTAGATCCACTGGTGGGATCTAAGAGCTTTTCATCCTTTTCACTCCCCACTCACCCAACTGCAGAGCAGAGTTGAGGGGATTTTGGTTTGTTTCTTCTGCTCTAGTTTCCCCACCACACCTGAGGAGTTTTTAAGGCAGAAACCCTTGGCCTTTCTGCTTTTCTGAAGTGAAACCTTGAAGGTGCTGAGAAGCGGAGGGACTGTCCCTCAGTGCAGAGTGAGGACAGCTGGCCTGTCCATCAGTCCTGCTCTCAACTGGCACCTCTTTGAGCTGGAGGACCATCACACACAGATGTTCTCCTGAGGAGAAACTCAACATAGCTGAGAGCAGAGGAGTCAGATTTACCAGTGCAGCTCTCCCAGCCCCTCAGCCCATCTCGTTGTCCCTGAGGAGGATCTCAGCTCTGCCCTCCCAGCCAGGGACACACAGGGCTCACTGCAGCTGCCCACATTCAGACGAGGAGCAGCATTTCTGTGGCCATGGCACTGACTTCTCTTCTCCATGGGGCTCCTAGAAAACACAGAGGTGCCACGGGAGAGCTGTGCCCTTCTGGAGGGCAGCGTGCCACCCAGCAGGACCCTGCAGGGGAAGAGTCAAATACCCTATAGATGGGTTGTCCTGATGGGATGGTCGGATCAGCCCCAGCCCCTCACACTGCAGTCCCCACAGCCCCCAGTACCAGGCCATTTAGGTGCTTTTCCTCCATGGACACACCAGCAGGACAGGACATGCAGCATCAGTGTCTGAGCTGTGCCCGAATCCTCACCCCCCACCCCAGCTCAAAGGAGAAGAACAAGGGCAGCAGGGGCACAAGGGGAACATGCCAAAGTGCTGCAGCCAAAAGGGTCAGGACAGGGACACAAAGTCAGAGACTCGAGCACTTCTCCTCTGTGGTGGTGGGGTGGCTGGGAAGGCAATTCAGGACTAAGTCCCTGTGATATGAAGGGGTGGGAATTCTACAGAGTGAGAGAAGAGACCAGGGAGTTGCTCCAGGGAAGGCATCAGCCCTGCAGGGATGGCAGGGAGCTGCCCACATCCCCCTCCCCATGACTTCCAGGCATCAGTTCCCTCTCCCTCCCTGCTCATGTCTCTGCTGCCTGGAGCTGTCTCTGCCAGGAGCTGCTTCTCTGTCTCCATGTGGGCTTCGACCCACAGAGCCATGGGGAGGTCCTCGGGCAGGCTGAGAGCTGACCCTGGAAGGCAGCAGATTCCCTGCCCCAGCACCCAGCCCCAGGGGTACTGGCCCCTCCTCTGAAGGAAAGCTCTGGGCACCCCTGCTTGCACACCCACCTCAACAGCTCTCCAAAAGTCCTCAGCAAGAACCTCACCCTAACTCCCCCCATCTTACAGAGCCCAGAAGCTGTGGCTGTGCCACCTTTAGGAGATGCCTCCAGGAACTGCAGCAGCACTGTCTTGCACCCAGAGACTCACCAGAGACAAGTCAAGGGCTGCACAGATTTCTCCTTCACTGAGCTCTCAGGCATCCCTCCAGTCCTGACCACCTTCCAGCTCTCTCTGCCTTGCTCATCCCCCTCAGATACCCCGGCAGTGTCCTTCTCCCTGCTGTGCTGGGCAGAGGAGCTGCTCCTGGGCAGAGCTGTCTCTCTGCAGCACTGCCCACTTGCCAGCAGCTGCCTCCATCCCAGGAGCCCAGCTCAGAATGTTAATGAGTCCTCTGGGGGGGTTGGTGCTGAGACCATGAAGCTGAGACAAGGAGAGGAAGCTGATGAAACCTCTCAGGAAGTCCAAGTCCGAGGGCAACTCCCAAGTTTCTGGCAGTGTTAATGGGTCCCAGTGAGGGACACGACTGAGGAAGTGTCCCCAGGGTGTGGGTAGAGCAGGAAAGAGGAGGCAGTGATGGCAGGTGGGGAAAAAGGTGGCTCTGGTGCTGAGTAACCCTGGGGGTGTTTCATGACTGCAGAGGACCAAGCCCTGACCCCCTTCACCACAGGTGCCAGCCCTGACCCCCATCCCCTGGTGTCCTGGTTTGAGCTATGACACCTGGGAAGGGAGATGCTGTCCCTCACGGCTCTCCCTTGGGCCCTAGTGTGTGGAGATGTGCAATGCCAAGGGCAGGACTATGGCACAACACCTCCCTGGCTCCTGACTATGATAAAGGCACCTCCCTGGTCAGCCAGGCCTGCTCAGAAATGATGGAAATTGGCTTGGTGAGCACTTGAGCCAGCTCCTTTAGTTCCCTTGGGTGGATCCCATCTGGCCCCTTAGACTTGTGTATGTCTCAGTGGTGCAGCAGGTCACTGACCATCTCCACTTGGATTATTTGGGCTCTATTTTGCTCCCCATCCCTGTCTTCCAGTTCAGGGGACTGGGTCCCCAGCAAACAACTGGTCCTACTACTAAAGACTAGGCGAATGTGGCATGAAGTACCTCAGCCTTCTCCTCAACCTTGATCACTATGTTTCCCCCCAATTCCAATAAAGATGGAGATTCTCCTTTGTCTTTCTTTTGTTGCTAATACATTTGCAGAAGGATTTCTTGTTATCTTGGACAGCTGCAGCCAGATTAATTTCAAGCTGGGCTTTGGCCCTTCTGAATTTCTCCCTGAACAGCCTCACAACATCTTTGTAGACCCCTGAGTGGACTGCCCCTTTTCCCAAGGGCCATAAAGTTCCTTTTTTCCTGACTTTAATCCAGATCACTCTGTTCAGCCAAGGTGGTCGTCTTTGTGTGGGCTCTGCAGAAGAGGACGGCCTGGTCCTGCACCTTTAAGGCTTCCTTCTTGTAGACTATCAACAGCTTCAGCAGCTCCATCTCCTTCTTGTGTTGGGGACCCCATAACTGGACCCAGAACTTCAGGGGGAGCTGTCACCAGGGAAAAGTAATGGGGTTGAGTCCCCTCCCTCGACCTGCTGGCCACGCTGCTGGTGATGCAGCCCAGGACACAGTTGGTTTCTGGGCTGCCAGGACACATTGCCTGCTTACATTGAGCTTTTCTTCAAGCAACAACCCCAAGTCCTTCTCCTCAGGGCTTTTCTCAAACAATGCTGCACCCAACCTGTAACTGTGCTTGGGATTGCCCTGACCCAGCTGCAGGACCTTGCACTTGGCCTTTCTGAACTTCATGAGGTTAGCATGGGCCCACCTCTCCAGCCTGTCAATGTCCCTCTGAATGGCATCCCTTCCCTCCAGCATGCTGACCTCACCACTCAGCTTGGTGTCATCAGCAAACTTGCTGAGGGTGAACTCAATGCTGCTGTCCATGTTAGCGACCAAGATGTTCAACAACACTGGTGCCAGTACCACTCCTTGAGGAAGGCCACTCATCATGATCTCCACTTGGACATTGAGCCATTGGCCACACTTCTTTGAGTGCAACCAGCCAGACAATTCCTTATCCACTGAGTGGTCCATCCATCAGGTCCATATCTCTCTCATTTCAAGACCAGGAGGTTTTTGGGACAGTGTCAAATGCTTTTCACAAGTCCAGGGAGATGGCATCAGTTGCTCTTGCCTTATCCACCAAATCTCTAACCCTGTCATAGAAGGCCACCAGATTTGTCAGACATGCTTTGCCCTTAGTGAAGCCCTCTTGGGTGTCCCTAAACACTTCCTGATTTTCTATGTGCCTTAGCCTTGTTTCCAGGAGGATCTGCTCCATGACCTTACCGGGAACAGAGGTGAGACAGAGTGGCCTGTAGTTCCCAGGCTCTTCCTTTTTTCCCTTTTTTAAAATGGAGTTTATGTTTCCCATTTTCCAGTCAGTGGGAAAGTCACCAGACTGCCACAACTTCTCAAATATGATGGAGAATTGTTTGGGAACTTTGTCTGCCTGTTACCTCAGAACCTGCTGATGTATCTCATCAGGTTCCATGGACTTGTGCACTTTCAGGTTCTTTAGATGGTCCTGATCTTCTTCTACTAGTTCTTCCTTCTCCCAGTCCCTGCCTTTGCCTTTTCCAACTCGGATGGTGTTGCCAGAGCCCTTGCCAGTGAAGAGTGAGGCAAAAAAGCCATTTGGTGCCTCATCCTTCTCCATATCACAGGTAACAAGGTCTCCTGTTTCTTTCAGGAGAGGACCCACATTTTCCCTGATCTTCCTTGTATTGAGGATGTACCTGTAGAAGCGTTTCCTGTTGTCCTTGATATCCCTGGCATTGCATGGGGTTGTTGTGACACAAGTGCAGGACCTGGCACTTGACCTTGTTGAACCTCATACAGTTGGCCTTGGCCCATTGATCCAGCCTGTCCAGGTATCTCTGCAGAGCCTTCCTACCCTCAGGCAGATCAACAATTCCCCCCAACTTGGTGTCATCTTATAACTGATTGAGGGTGCATTCGATCCCCTCACCCAGATCATGGATAAAGATGTTAAACAGAACTGGCCCCAACACTGAGCCCTGGGAGACACCACTGGTGACTGCCCACCAGCTGGATTTAACTCCACTCACCACAACTGTTTGGGCCTGGCCTGTCAGACAGTTCTTTACCCAGCAAAGTGTACACCAGTCTAGGCCATAGGTGGCCATTTTCTCCAGGAGAACGCAGTGGGGAACAGTGTCAAAGGCTTTACAAAGCCTTTCCATCCTCTTTGTCAGGATGCAGCACTCCTGAGCTTGGAGGAGGTGATCCTTGAATATTGACCAGCTTTCCCAGGCCCCTCTACCCTCCAGCGCTTTAGCCCATCATACTCTACCAAGCAGGTCCCTGAAGAGGCCAAAGTCTGCTCTCCTGAAGGCCAGGGTAGTGAGCTTGCTCTGTGCCCTCCTTGTTGCCCTAAGGATCTTGAGTTCTCCTCAACGTGTCCCTCCAACTGCAATGAAGTCCCCCATGAGGGCCAGGGCTTGTGAACATGACATTACTCCTATCTGTGTATCAAGGACCTCATCTGCTTGGTCTTCCTGGTTGAGTGGCCTGTAGCAGACCCCCACTCTAATGTGGGCTCAGTCCATGGCCGATGGTAGGGCTGTGATTCCATCCTTGGGGCAGGTGTTTTCAGGTGTACTGGACACTGCTCCAGCTGAAAGCAAACTGGGACCTGCACTCTGCTGCCAAAGGGATGAAGAAGAACACATCAGCCATAGCAGCTGTGGGGAACCTCTGGGCTGCCATGGACTCCAGTTCCTGTGGAAGTCCTGGCAGGTGCAGCATGGCAGCGCTCAGCCGTGGTGTGACCTCATTCAGGCCATCACAGTCTACAGTTAGTCTCCACTCTCCATTAGACTTCCACACTGGCTGAATGGGGCTGTTAAAGGCTGAGCAAGTCCTGCTGATCACTCCCTGGCTCTGTGCCGAGGACACAGGGAGCCCCTGGGCCAGTCACAGTGGGGGGTTTTTGCCACTCACCCCCAGTCAGACTCACTTCAGCCTCCAAGAGAGTCAGCTGTTGGCATCCCCTGTCACTCCAGAAATACAGATTGTCTCTGCCCCTTGAGAGCTCCATGGCATTAGGGTGCCCTGTGCACCCGTGTCCACTGGAGCCTCCTACTCCTGTGGGTCTGACATGCCAGGCCAGCAGATTCACACAGCCCAGGAAACTTGGTTGTCCTTGTTCTCCACCTGGCTGGAGGCAGGGTCCTTCTAGTGCTGGTCATAGGATTCTTCACTCACTTCTTGCAAGAAGGGAGGAGAATTCCTTTCTGTATGATCAGGAGTAAGATCAACCCTTCCATTCTGCCTGGGGAACTGCCAGCTGGAGACTGGAGCAACATTTCTGCTGCAAGAATCCCCTTTTGTGGCTGTTTTTTATTGTAACTCAGGTATCCATGTCTCTAGAGTCAAGGTAGGTTTTCCATCCCTCTTCCTGCTGTCCTCGCTCTGGTCACACAGGCAAACCACGGGGTGGCCCGTGGTGTGTACCCACTACATCCTCTCTCTGGAGCAGAGGAACGCTCACTCCTGATAGCTGAGATACTGCTCCGTACAGCTGGGGGCAGATCTGATCCTCCAATCGCTGGAACTCTCGGGACAAGTTTTTGGCCAGGATCTCTGGCAGTTTCTCCACAGCCAAGAGGCAGGCCAGTAGAGAGGAAGAAAGATTGGTGTACATTGCTGGAGTTGTCCAGCCACATCATCCACCCTCAGTGCCTCTTTGTCTCTGCAGTTCATCACTGTCAATGAGTTGGCATATGACGATGGTGCACTCCATGAAACTTTCTGACACATGGGTCCTGTGCATCGGACTTCATCTGCATCTGTGGATAACTGAGTGCTGTCTGAGTCATAATAAATCACCTCTAACACAGCTCATTCCCTGAGGTACTGGATACCTCTCCCCATGCTGGTCCACTTGCTTGGGCAACATAGAACATCTTCCTTGAAGGGACACCTCTCCTTCATGCCTCCTTCAGGAGATGCTTCCAGAGGCTGAGGGTTTGCGTCCCTTCTTCATGGAGCTGGTCATTGTTCCCTTCCCTAGGGAGTGATCCCAGCTCTTTGGTTTCCCAACTCTTTAGTTCCAGGCTTCTGACCCTGTTTTCCCATCATTGGAGCAGCCAGGTGACCATGTTCTCACCTGGATGACAGCTGAAATCTTTTTTGCATACCCCACAGCTCACTCAGGGATGGAGATCGACTGGTTACCTCTTGTTCTGCTTCTTCCTCCTATTCTTGTGATGACCCCGCTTCACATTTTTCAATAAACAAACAAATTTCCATGTCCTGTTCTTCTTGTGCACAGGGACAATGGATACCTGCACTGGTTGATTCTCTGGTTCAGCCCCATCACCCGTCCCTGGGGCCTGAGGAGCTGCAGTGCCTTTCGCCAGAGTCTGAGCACTAGCAGTGCCTGCCACGGTGGTTTGAGTAGCTACAGTGTCTGTCAGCAGAGTTGAAGCAGACACAGGGCCTGCTCCAGGAAATGGGACCCGAAGGACGGAGATGTCTCCTGCCTAAGTTGTCTCCTAAGAGAAACTGTAAGGACTGTAATTGTTGACAGGCTGCAGGAGGTGGCACCCGAAGGACCGAGATGAGGACAATGGTGACCCCAGATCCCTGGTCAGTCTCCCCATCAGGGTCACACAGCACAGCCCAATGATGCCCCTGAGCCAGGCTCCAGAGCTGACAACCAGCACCACCAGGAGCGAGGAAGGTGTGACATCCCACAGCTCTCATAACAACTCTGAGAGCAAACCAACCAACGTGGTGACCAGCGACTGGTAAACTAATAGAGGGAATGCTTAAAACATTTATTTTTATACACATTCTGATCAGATCTGTTATTATCTCAACTCTTTGTGTTCCGTGTTGAGCGCCAAATAAAGACTATTTTGGTTATAACCCCAGTCAGCAGCTATGCACCAAGGAGCTGCTTGATCACATACCTCCTCACACAGAGGGAACAGGGGAGAACTGGAGGACTAATATAAGAAAATATGTGGGTGGATATTAAAACTGTTTATTGATTGGAATAAAATACACCACTAGTAGCAATAGTTAAAATGAAATAAATGACACTGACAAAAGGAAAAAAAGAAAAAAGTTACTTAACTGCTTCCCACCCACTGACCCGTGTCCAGTCAGACCCTGAGCAGTGATCATGCTCCCCCTGTATAAATCCCCCCAACTTCTATGCTAAGCACACCACCACATGGTCTGGAACATCCCTTTGGCCAGATTGGGTCACCTGTCCTTCCCCTGTCTCCCCCAGCTCCTTGTAGAGCAGCAGCTGGCAGGGAGAAGGTCCTTGGCTTCATGTCAGCACAAACCCAAACATGGCCTCACACCAGCTACTGCTCAGAGAAGTAGCTCTGTCCCAGCCCAAACCAGCACAGAGGATGAGGGCCAATGGGCACCAGCTGAACCAAGGCAGGAAAAACTTTCTCCCCATCAAAAAAGAAAAGCAGTGGAGAAGATCTCCCAGACAGTTTCTGTCATCTCCATCCTTGCAACTTTCCAAATTCCAGATGAATAAACCCCTGAGATACCTACAGTGACCCCACAGCTGACCCTGATGAGAGCAACAGGTTGGCCTAGAGGTCTCTTGATGTGCCTTCCCCCATAAAGGTTTCTGTGCTTCCATCCACAACAGATCATCCCTTTATGATGGGAGGGAAAGCTCTCAGGTTCCCTATGACCACTGAACCCAGACAGAAAGGAGCTTGGTCAGATGATTAGTGGCCTTCTTGTTGCTCAGATGCTGGGCTGCTTGGCAGGCACCCCCAAACAGCCCTCACCATTTCCACTGCTTCACCTTTTCTTTTCTTTATTCCTCTTTCACCACTCACAATGTCTTCCCTTTGACCATCCCTGTACCCTCCCATGCAAACAGCCCTTTCCTGATCATCCTTTTCTCCCTGGACCTAGCTTGGCTTCTTTGTACCTACCTTAGGGGTTTCTGAGCTTGTCACCATGGATGTTCCTCCCTTGGTCAGCAGTTCCTTTAAACTGGTCCCTTCTTCTGTGGTCTGCTGTGTCCTGAAGAGCCCAGGATGCCCCTCAGGAGAAGGGCCTGGGCAGTAAGAGGAACGCCAAAGGAGCCAGTGGGACACACTCACCAAGAGAAAGGCCAACTCCACACAGGGCTGCATTAGGAGGACATTTTGGAGAGGCTGAAGGACCTGGGCTTTCTAGCCTGTTGAAGTGGAGGCTCATGGCACTGGAGAAGTAGCCTGAAACTGCTTGAATGGAGGTTCCAGAGATGATGGAGCTTTTCTTGGTAGCGGGAAGAGAAGGAAACCTCCACATAGTGCATTTTAGAAGATTCAGACTGGAGGTGAAGAAAAAGAAATATTGCTTGAATCACAGAATCACAGAATCGTGAATGGTTGGAAAAGACCCCCATGATCCCTGAGTCCAACTGTACACTAAGGAAAAAGATTAAGGGAAAAAACCCCACAAAAAACCAAAATGTGTATCCTTGTGGTGCAAGGGGTCAACTAGAGGAAGTTCTGGATCAGCCCATGACTTTAGATTTCAAGCAACAACCAGTGAGTGTAGAGAGACATGAGTGAAGGTCTAGAAATGTCAGGTGAGAGCGAGGTGGGAAAGCAAGATGGGTGTCTCCAAGCAGCTGCAGCCATGGACAGTGAAGGACAGTCTGCAGTAGAGATGACCAAGAGCTATGAAAGAGCTAAAAGGCTCAACAGGACTGAGGGCTTTGTCCTCTTGGTCATGAGAGTTGCCTCAACCACCAAGGCCCAGCAGGAGAAATTGTATTTTGAGGCTCTGGTCTTTGTTTCCTCCTCTGCCCTTCTTGGGGAGGCTGGGAGGTGACACAGAATTTTTTTCACTTGTCATTGCTCACCCTCACACCCCAGTGCCCCCAGGAAGAGCCTTGAGCCCTGTGTGAGGGACAGGATCTGCCCTCCCAGGGCCTGAGGTCAGGGCTTGGCCTTTCTGCTTCATCAAACAAAGCAAAGGGTTTTCTCAGCATGACAGGCACCTGCACAGGGCCTTTGCCTCCCTGCAATCGTGGCCTCCAATCATCTGCTCTAACGAGGCCATGGGGAGGCTTTGTCTGGCTCAGTGGGACCCATTAATGCTTCAAGGTACTTTGTTTTTTTCTTCTCCCTTTGACTTCTTGAGTGGCTTGTTCAGTCTTCTCTCAATATCTGAGATTCATATAATTAGCCCGATTGAGCTGTTTATGTTTTTGCAATTTTGCAGTGGCCTCCAATGATCTGCTCTAAAAGTCCCTGGGGAGGCTTTGACAGGAATGTCTAGACAGGATGACCTCAGAAATGGCCATTGTCTCATGACCACCAGGCAGAACTTTATGAGGAGGCTCTGGACTTGGTTTGCTCCTCGCCCCTTCTTGGGGTAGCCAGGAGGTGTTGCACAGTTTTCCTACAGTTGGTGTTGCTCACCTGCCCACCCCACTGCCCCCAGGGAGAGTCCTGACCCCCAAGCAGGGGTAGGATCTGCCTTCCCATTGCCTGGGGGTCAGAGTTTGGCCTCACTGCTTCATTCAGGAAAGAAAGCAATGCTAAGAATTCTCAGCTTCAGAGCCACCTGCACAGGGCCTTTGTCTCCCTGCAATCACAGCCTCCAATGATCTGCTCCAACCAGTCCCTGGGGAGGCTTTGTCAGTAATGGCCTCAGTGGGGCCAATCACTGCTTCAATTTGCTTCTGGCTTCTTGAGCACTTTTTTCATTCATCTCTCAGCACCTGAGGTTCATGGACTCAGCACCAAGTACACCGTGGGGCTCATTAAAAGAAAGAGAGCCCTAACGAGCTGTGGCTGTTCTTGTAATTGTCTTCAGGTCTTCCAGACTCGTACAGCTCATTGGATGCTTTTCATAGCATAGTTAAGGAGGAACAGTTCATACTGTGCTTAATGAAAATGGTTTGGCTTTCTTCATTTGAAAGGCTCAATTTGATGACTTCTCAGTTTAGGGCAGAGATAAAGGCAACACAATAAAAGATGAGAAACAGAAAATTAACAAGGAGATAAAGCCAACTCAGTCATGGTTGAGATATTCTCTAGAATTAAGTTTAAACAAATGCAACCAAAACATCTACATGTTTTTTGCTGCTTAACATCAGTTTCAGAGCTGTATTTTGTGGGAGGGAATAGTGACCCCTCTCTGTTCTGACCTCCCAGGTCCTCAGGGGTCCTAAAGACCCTCTCTCTAGAGTTCCTCTCATAGGTGTCAACATCCTGCCGGGTTGACTTAAACCATAACTTGTGCAGAGATCACTGGGGGCATGATCACTGCCTGGGGACTGGCTGGATGTTGGTTGGTTAGTGGTGAACAGTTGCAGTGGTTGCTTTTTTCTCTCGCGTTTGTTTGTGGGGGTTTTTTGTTTCTGTTTTTGTGGGGGTTTAAAAAATTATTTTCCTTAAAATTACAAAATGTTACTTTTTGTTAGCAGTATTAGCATTAGTATTAGTATTTTATCTTCTTTTATCAAGTAAACCCGTGAGTTTCTTATCTTTTTCCTCCAATTCTTCCCCCCATCCCACCAAAGGGCTGAGTGAGAGGCTGCGTGG
>JAJGQW010000074.1:0-19351 GCA_020745705.1 Hemiprocne comata
AGGGAATGGACCCTGGGAGAAACACCCCCTGAAGCCCCCTTCTCCAAAAGCCCCTCTAAGACCTCCGGGGGGGGGAGGAAATGGGCAGGGGGGGAGGGGGAAATGGGCGGGGGGGGGGGCACAATTTTGGGGTGGTACCCCAGCCTGCAGCAGAACGAGGGTGCCATAACCCTGGGGGTGGGGGCAGTTTGGGGACCCCACACTCTTGTCCCTTGTTGGGGGGTTGGGCAGCGCCTCGGGGACCCCACATTAGTGCCCTCGGGGCGGGGGGCGGGGGAGGCAGCACCTTGCTAGACTCTGGGGGGGGGGGGGGACACAGACATAAAGCCACCCAGCACTCCTGGGGACAGGGTGACATGCTTTCCCAGGGGGAACAAACGGAGGCACCAGTGGTGGTGAGGGGGGGGTGGGGGGAAGGTGGGTCATGCAGGCAGCTGGGGGGGGGGGGGGTCGGATGTTGCTCCGGGGAGATGGGGGGTGGGGGGTCGGATGTTGCTCCGGCCCCAGCTCCATTCCTAGCTGGGCAGTTCCTTGGGATCATGGATCACCTCCGTGTAGCTGGGGGGCTGGGGCAGCTCCGCCGGGGGCACTGCCAGGTCCACCCGGGTGGCGCTGGGGACGATCAGCATGGACTGGGGTAGAGCAAAGGGGGGGGGGGACACACACACACACACACACAGAGTGCTGGGGGGGTCCAGCCAGACCTCAGCACCCCCCACACTATTTTCCCTTTTCCCCCCCCTCCCCGAAATCCTACCTCGTTGGAGCTGAGGCGGGTGGCCCGGCACCAGAAGTGAGCGGTGGCCACAGCGATGCAGAATTCCAGGATGGTGAAGATGAGCAAAACGATGGAAATCCCGTTCCCTGCGAGCTCCAGGATGGGGAAAACCCTCAGCAGCAAACCCCTCCCTCTCCCCCCGAAGTAGGAAACTTCCCCCCCCCCCCCTTTCCCCGCCCCTTGGGACCTCCTCTCTTCCATCTCCCACCCATCCCCAGCTCCGCGGGTGCCTCCATCCTCACTGGGAACACAAAAAAAACACGGGATCATCCAGGATGTGAATCATCTCCTGAGGTACCAGCCTCAAATAGGGCTGCGCCGGCAGACAGACCCCCCCCCCTCAACCCCCCCGAGCCTCCACCCTCCCCCCGCCCCTTCCCAAAATAGCTCCGTCGGGGAGACACCCCAGCCCCCATGGGGGTGGAGAACAGGTTGGGAACGTTCTCAAGACGTTTTAATCCTCTCCAGAAAGGCTCTGAAAGGAAAGGTTGGGGTTTGGGGTGGGGGCACAGATAGCTGATGTGGGGCTGTGAGGGGGGGGGACACACACAAGCCGTGTCCCCCCCCCCCCTCCAAGCTTACCATGATGAGATAGTTGTAGCAGTCGAGGCCGGAGCGGTAGAGCCCGTTGAGGTTGAGGTCCACGATGAAGGTGACGATGCCCAGGAGGGCAAAGATGGCGCTGATCACGTTCATGGTCTGGCTGCCCTTCACCTGCGGGCACCCAGAGGGCTTGGGGACAGCTCTGGGGACAGTGGCAGACCCCAAATCTCAGGAGGACACCCACCATGGCGGGGGTGTGGGTGTCTGTCCACAGGTACCAGCTTTGGGAAGGGGAGGGGGGGTTCATCCTTCCCTCCTTCCCATTGCTTGTTTCCAGAAATAACCCTGGTACAAGCTCCAAGGGTGGCTTTGTCCCCAAGGGTGGCTTTGTCCCCAAGGGTCAAGCTGCTGCCACCCACCCCCTTGCCCCCCTCCTTCAGGCCCCCGGGGGGGGGACGCTCACCGCACACTCCGTGGGGCTCTTCTCCGCCCCGATGGAGAGACAACCCGAGATGATGAACTGCCCCAAGAGGGAAGGGGGGGATACACAGTTAGCCCAGGTCACCCACAGCCCCCCCCAAACCCATGGAGGCACCAAGCCCCCCCCCCCAGCATTAACCAGCTGCAGAGCCCCACGGCTTGGGGGGCACTGCGATTCCCCCCCCCCCCACCGCCCCATGTTGGGAGACTTTGAGTTTTACAGGTGCTGATCCAGAACCCTTGGTCACTGGGAATCCTGGGACCCCAGTGGGCACCCCCTCACTGGTGGGCACCCCCTCCCCAGTGGGCACCCCGTCACTGGTGGGCACCCCATCCCCAGTGGGCACCCCCTCACTGGTGGGCACGTCCCCCCATGGTGGGCACCCCACTCCATGGTGGGAATAGTTCCCTACTGGGCACTCCCTTCCTGGTGGGCATCCCCCCTTGGTGGCCACCCTTCCATGGTGGGCATTCCCCTCTGGTGGGCATCCCCTCATGGTGGGTACCCATTCCCACCAGCCATCCCCCTCCCCTTGGTTGGCAACCTTCCTTCATAGACACCCCCTCCCATGATGGGCACCCTTCCATGGTGGACACACCTCTCCTGGTGGGCACCCCTCTCAGCAGGTGTCCCCCCCCACCATTTATGGGCACCCCTTGCTCAATGGACATCCCCCCTTCATGGACACCCCCCCCGCCCACCCTTAGTGAGCACCCCCCTTGGTGGGCACCCTTCCCCACTAACCAGCCCTCCATGGTGGTCACCCCTCCTTCATTAACACCCCACCTTATTGAACACCCCTCCACGACGGGCACCCCTCCCTTCAGGGGCAGCCCCCCCCTCCAGGTGGACCCCCCCCCCCGCCCCCCCCTCTACGCACGGACACGCCGCCCAGGAAGGGGATCTCTCCGATGACGAAGACAGAGGTGTAGACATTGGTGAGCATCGTCAGGACGATGCCGAAGCCGATGTGCATGAACCCCGTCATGATCTGGATAGTCTGGGGGCGGGGGGGCAGGGTAAGAACGGGGGAGGGGGCATCTCCCCCCCCCCCTTTACAATCCTTCCCCCCCCCGGAATAGGGGTCCCACGGGTTGCAGCATCCCCAAGGAGTTAGCAACACCCCCCCCCCCTCCCAGCCCAGCAAAATTCCCCCGGGAATGGGTGGGGGGGACAAGGAGGGGATTATCCAGGGGTATCAGCCCCCACACACATACACACACCCCCGCCCCCCCCCCCCCCCCGGCCCCCAACTCACCCCCATCACCCGGTTCTTGCCCTTGGGGAGGGTCTCTGCCGTGTACATGACGGCCCGGCTGCCCAGCCGCAGACTCCCCATGCCCTGCATGGAGGCGGTGGGGGGGGCAGCGGGACCCCCCCCCGACCCCGACCCACCCCCCCCGCCCCTTCCTCCGGCCTCTGGTCCCCACCGGGAGCCGCTCCCCCCCCCCCACCTCCCTGCGCTCCCATTGGCTCCGCCACGCTGATGTCAGAGGCTGCAGCATCCCCCGGGCCACCGCCCCCCCACCACGGGGGGGGGGGTCCCCACTGTCCGCTCCCCCCCCCCAGTCGAGTAACACAGAGAGAGGTACTGGGGGGGGAGTGAATAGGCTGCCCCCAGTGCCCCCCAAACCCTCCCCACCTGTGGGTGCAGCCCCCGTGGGGGGAGGAAAGTGGGGCACGGATGGACCCCAGCTGCCGGGGGGCGGGGGAGGGAGGGTGGTGTGTGTGTGTGGGCTGCTCAGTGTTGCCCCCCCGCCCTCCCATATTTTACCCGTGGCCCCCCCGAGGAAAAACACTCAGACCCCAACCCCCGGGGCCAGATGGATGGGAGATGAGGAAAGTGGGGTGTGCGGGGGGGAGGGGGTGGAACGGCTTTAAAAGCTTCCCCCCGTCCCCCCCCCCCAGGCTGTGCCACCCCCCCCCCAGCATAAGGCTGTGTTTACAGAAGCTCGGAGAGAAAATTAAGAATAAAAAAAAAATAATGAAAGAAAGAAAAGCTCTGGGCAGCGAGTTCCTGGAAGAAAGATCCATCAAGGGCCATTAGGCACAAAGTCTCCTCCCTGCAGAGCCGGGGGGGGGGCGTGGAGATGTGCCCCCCCGGCTCCACAGCCAGGACATGAGGCTGGAATTCCCCCCCCCGCCTCCCCTAGTTACAATCATAGGGTCCAAACCCCCCTCCCCAGCATTTCCCTCCCTAGGCAGAGATGGGCCCAGGCTGCATGCCAGCCCCCTGGGGGGGGGTCCATCGTGTGTCTCTCCTCCCCCCTCCACTGTGGTGGCTTCGGTTTGGGGGGGGGGGGGGGGGGGGGGGGGGGGAGATCCAGCCAGAAGCCACAGCTCCAGGTAGGGGAGAAAACAGGTTCTCATCCTGCAGGAAAGTGGCACGAGGGTCCTCTGAGCCATGTGTGTCCCCCCAGCCCAGGGATCGTCCCCCCCCCCCCCCCCATGGCCAAACAGCTGCAGGAAGGGGGACACCCCTTCAGCCTCCCCTTTGGGGGAGGGCAGGGGTGTTTTCCCCCCCATATCAGCCACTCATCCTCCTTCCCCACCCCCTGGGATGCCCACCAGCACCCCAGAGAGGCCAGGGGGCCAACTTGGGGTACACAGAAGCACTGGGGACATGTGCCCCCCCCCCCACCTCCCCCCATATCACCCAATCCCCCACCGACCAGGCCCAACCTTTATATTTTATTTTTTTTGCCACGGGTTTATTTTTAAAACGAGGGCGCTCACACCAGGGCAGGGTCCTCAGGAGCAAGGGGGTCCCCACCAGCTGCGGTGGGGGCCATGGCCACCTCCCGGGGCTCCCCTGGGGCCACCTCAGGGCCCCCCACCCGCTGCCCCCCCCGGTGGCGCTGCACGGAGCAGTAGCAACCAGCCATGCCCAGGGCCACCAGGATGGAGCACATGGCCACCATGGCCAGCGTGGTGCCGGGGACAACTGGCCCTGTGGGGACAAGCGAGGGGGTGAGGGAGACAGCAGGGTCACCCAAGCCCACCCCACACACCCCCCCCCCCCCCCCCCCCCCACCGTGGGGCAGGGTCCTACTCACCTGAATCCCTCTTTTCCCCCCGCACCACAGGAACTGAGGGGGGTGCTGTGGGTGGCCCCGGGGGGACCGTGGGTGGCCCCGAGGGGACAGGGGACAAGGTGGGCAGAGCTGAGAGCAGCCCCAGGGGACCGAGGTGGACACTGGCCTCTCCCAGGAACCCTGCAAGGAAAAGCCCATGAGGCACGGGGACCCTCTGTAGGGGTCCTGGAGCCCACCCAGGGGGTGCGTGTGGGGGAGTCGGGGGTGGGGGGGGGTGTCTTCTCACCTTCAGAGTCGGCCAGACGCCGGCGCCGCCCCCCGCAGCCCCCCGGGGAGCCACAGCAGGAGCAGTTGTCCCCACGGGGGGAGCGCCAGGTGGCTGTCACACGGTCGTAGGAACAGGCTTTGCCCAAGTCACTGCCAGCCCCCGGTGTCACAGCCTGCAGGTGACAGACGAGGTAGATCTGCAGGGACAAGCACCCTCTGAGCCACCCTCGGGGGGCTCTGCACCCATCACCCCCTCCCCGCGCGAGGGGGGTCACCCTAGACCCCCAGTGGCCCAGACCTGGGTGTTGGAGATGTTTGGGAAGAAGGAAGTATCCAGCTGGAAGCGCAAGGAACCATCTCCACGCTCGGGGAGGAACCTGGAACGTCCAAGCAGGCACCTGGGGTGGCACAGGGGGGGTCCGCGACAGGGGGGACACATGTGACACTTCCACCCCTCCCCCGGGGACCAGCAGGGTCCCGGTAAGGTGTGTGTGTGCGCGATTAAAGCAGCAATTTGGGGGGGGCACCAGCCCCTCTGCTCACCCGTGATGGGTGATGAACCGGTACCGGGGCCGTGCCGCGGGGCTGGGGCTGCCCCCGCACTCGGTCACCAGCACCCGGAGGGGCCCGGGGGGGGCGGCGCCGCTCACCGAGGCCTGAAGGTTGATCAGCTCCCCCAGGGAATAGCTGGGCTGGAGCAGACGGGAGGACCATGTCCCTGGAGAAGACAGGGTGGGACACACACACGACTGAGCATCACCCCGGGACCCTGAGCCCCTCCCCACGCAGGGGAATGAGAGTGGGGAGGGGTTATTTTGAAGGGGGGGGGGGTCCCCACTCACGGTCATACGCATCCAAGGCGAAGCGCAGACGTCTCCGGTGGGCGACGGTGGAGCCGAAGGGGACCCAGGTGGGCTGGATGGCCCCGGAGGACACGCTGCCCGTCCTGCAGCAGGGTGACAGGGGACATGCGGGGCACCCCACCCGCCGTGTGTGTCTCCCCCCCCCCCCACCAGCTCCGGGATGGGGAGGTCACCTCTTACCTGGGGTAGGAACAGTCTACGGGGAGGGAGAAGGGCCCGGTGCGAGCCACGGCCCCCCCGGGTGAGGGGCGGTAGTGGAGGACGTTGCTGTAGCGGATGGTGTCCGGGAGGAGCTGGCGGGAGGACGGGCAGACACGGGGCTGAAGGTGCCACCTGGCTGGTGAACCGTGTCCCCTCCCTGTCCCCAGCATCCCCACCAGAGGTCCTGCACACCCAGAAGCTGGAAAGCTCCTCGGCACACGGCGACAGCCACCGTTCAGGTCGTCGGGAATGTCCCCGCTCGCTTTCACCGGCTCCCCCACCCTCGCACGGAAAGGGGTTGTCCCCAAAGGTCACCCCCATGGGGACAGCAGGACCCGGGGGTCCAACCCGGGAGATTGGGGTGCAGTGACACCGCTAGCACAGCCACCCCAGGAGGTCACAGGGGACCCACCATGCCTGTCCCACCTGGTTTCCATCCCAACCACGGCCGAGGGTGTCCCTCCCCCATGGGACACGGTCCCCTCCGTCCCTCTGCCACCCACCCCTGATTCCTCACCTGCAGGGTGGTCCCACAGCCCACCAGTGGGTGCTGCAGCCGGTAGCCCTCCCCGTTGGTGGCCGTCACCCTGCAGCCAGCTCCCAGCATCAGGTCCCCAGGGGCCACATGGCTCCCCAGGAGGCTGGGGGGCACTGTCACCGAAAGCCACGTGTGGCCACATGTCACCGAGACTGGGGCAGGGCGAGGAGAGGGAGGGCTGAGCCAGCATCACTGGGGACACCCAGCGTGGTGGCACCTCCAGGCCCCCCATCCATGGGGAGGACAAGGAGGGAGGTGGCCCTAGTAGCCTTCCTCTGCCACCACACCGGGGCAGAGGCACCCAGCCCAAAGGGGGGGGGATGGGACATGCCCTGTTCCCTCTCCCCAGAGCCAGCAGGACCCCCCCCCCAGACCAGCCCCTTACCCCGGGCATCCTGCGCCCAGCTTGTGGCCACCAAGAGGAGCAGAAGCCACCCACTCCTGACCTTCATGGTGGGGCAGGAGGAAGAGGAGGAGCAGCCCCACCCATGGCTTTTAAACACCTGGGCCAAGGGCAGCTCTCCCAGTGGTGGAGGGGGGGTGGTCCTGGCAGCCCCCACCCACCCCCTCAGACCCACCTGGGGTCTGCCTCCTCCTCCTGGGGAGAGCCAAGAGTCTGGTCCCTGTCCCTGTCCTTGCTCCAGCCCTGCCCTGTCCCCTCCCACCGCAGAGCCTCTGGGGAAGCTGAGGCACAGAAGGACACCTTGTCCCTCAGAGAAGTCACCAGCACCTCCCAGCTGGGGATCAGCTGGAGCGACTGGGCTCCAGCCAGATGTTGCCCCAACCCCTACACCCCTTGAAGCCCCCATCCTGCTCCTCTCCCAGTGGGACACCTTCTCCGGGAGGCCCCTGGGAGGGACACCCCCAAAATCCCACCTCAAAGGCAGGAAATCAACCCCCAGGGCCTTCCCGTTGTCCCCAGGGCGAGTGACCTTATCCTGGGATATCAAACCAGGAACTTTCCCTTCCCAAAGGGTCACCCTCCGGCTCTGTGTTGACACCCTTGGGGACACAGATAAGGTGACAGGTGCTTGGCAGTGCCAGGGGGTGGCAGTGGGAGGGCAAACAACCGGAGAAGGACACCAGGAGCAGGTAAAAGCAGAGGGGACACCTGGAGAGCTGCATTCCCACCAGATTCTGAGTGGATCCCCTTGCCCCCCAGGACCAGAAGATGCTCAACGTGGCCTTCACCACTGGGGTCTTGGTGGCCCTGGCAAGTGGCCATGGCTGTGGTGAGTGCCAGCCCCTCGGTGGCTTTGTGTGGAGGGGACATGGAGGTCCCTGGTGACCTCCTGGCCTCTCTTCTCCCAGTTGCTCCCCACCAAGTGGTCTCGGAGCTGCTGCAGCGCTTGGAGGACACGGTCAACATGGACAAGCCACCAAACCCCAGTGTCCTGCTGGCCATGAACTTGGCTGGGGCCACCGGTGGGGCCACCCATAAGTGGTTGCTCCAGGAGATAAAGGAGAAAGCTGTGGAGAGAGCCCAGAAAGGTAGGGAGGGGTAGGGGGCTCCTGGGGGATCCTGGTGCCATGGGTGTCCCCTCGAGGCACCCCAGCTGCTCTGATGTCCCCACAGACATGTCCTCAGGAGAGGTGGCCCTGTACGTTCTCGCCCTCCTCTCCTCCTGCCACAACCCTCAGAGGGTCCAAGCCCTGGGACAAACCCTCGACCTGCTCCGTGTCCTCCAGCAGAAGATGGACGAGGAGATGGCCAGCCTGGGTAGGGGTGGGGAGACAGGAGGGAGGTTTGGGGGCGCCCAGGACCCCTCCCTGTCATCTTGTCACGTGTTGTTTCACAGAGCTGGATGGTGTCCCCAAGACCACCCTGTATGGCCTGAGCCTGGACGCCTTGGGCTTGTGCTTGGCAGAGGTTGGTGGCTACCAAGGAGCTTCCGTGGTCCTGGCCAAGCGGGTGCTGAGCCCCACCAGCCACCTCTCCGTGGGTAAGGGACCCTCTGTGTCCCCTCCCTGCTCCCGGTGGCTCTGCCCCGGGGTGGTGGTGACACTGGGATGTGACAGACACGCTGGCCATGGCGGCGCTGGCCTTGGCCTGCACCTACGGGCAGATGGAGCAGCAGGAGGTGAAGAACCTGCTGAGGGATGCTCTGGGGGTGGTCACCAACAGCTTCTTGGACCAGCAGCAGGAAGGAGATGGAGTCATCGGGAATATCTACAGCACCGGGCTGGCCCTGCAGGTGACAGGGGAAGGGGGACAGTGCCACCATGGCCACCCGGTCCCAGGGCTGCTCACACCATCTCCTCCCCCAGGTCCTGGGGGCCACCAGGGAGTTTTATGCCCCCCGGGAATGGGACTGTGGCCAAGCCTTCTCCATGGTGTCCAGCCATGACTACCAGCAGCCCACAGCCATCGCCCAGGTCCTGCCTGCCCTCCTGGGAATGTCCTACCTGGATGCAGCTGGCCTGGATTGCCCTGCTGTGTCCTTGTCCCCGAAGCTGGGGACAACTGAGGTTCACACAGGTATGGCTGCTCCCTTCCAGACCCCAAGGGGACAGGGAGGGTCCTGTGCCCACCCTGCCCCTTTGTCACCCCCCCCCCAGGAGCCCCCATCATGGTGCACTACTCCATCACCAACAAGCTGCAGGGAAAACACTTCAGCTACAGCATCTCCTTGGAGGTCCCAGCTGGCTCCACACTGCTCCAGGTCCTGCAGGCAGCAGAGGAGGAGAAACCTGACATTTTCAGGTGAAAACTAGGGGTGCAAGAGGTCGGGTGGCTGGTGGCCACTCAAGCCCACTTATCCCCCCCACCTCGGCAGCTTCCAAACGGAGCAGACATCCTGGGGTCCCATGGTGGTCTCCATCCATGGGTTGGCGGCCAACCCGGATGACAGGACCTACTGGCAGTTCCTCAGTGGTGGGGATGCCCTCCAGGAAGGTGGGTAGCAGGGCTGGGGGGCTCGGGGGGCCCATGGTGCCCCAGCCTCATGCCTGTCTCCACCACAGGAGTTGGCACCTACAAGCCATGGGACGGGGAGCACATCCAGGCTGTCTTCAGCACCTACTGAAACCATCAAGGGTGGCAATAAACAGCCATTTTCCCTCACGGATCCACGTGTGTGCGTGTGTTTGAGGAGGGTGGACACAAGGTCTGGACCCCTCGTTGGGGACAAGACCATGGGGAGAAGGTTGGGGCAGGCATGGGAGCCTTGCTTGACCAGTGCTGCTCAGTATCTTCATCAGTGACGTGGACGTAGGAACTGAGGGCACCCTCAGCGAGTCTGAGGAGGACTCCAAGCTGTGTGGTGTGGCTGACACGCTGGAGGGAAGGTTGGCCATCCTGAGGGACCTGGGCAAGCCCAAGAAGTGGGCTGGTGTGAGCCTCATGAGGTTCAATGAGGCCAAGTGCAAGGTCCTGCACATGGGTCGGGGCAACACCAAGCACGGATCCAGGCTGGGTGGAAGATGGACTGAGAGCAGCCCTGAGGAGAAGGACCCGGGGGTGTTCATGGATGAAAAGCTGGACATGAGCCCAGAAACCAGCCGTGTCCTGGGCTGTGTCACCAGTGGTGTGCCCAGCAGGGTGAGGGTGGGGATCGTCCCCCTCTGCTCTACTCTGGTGAGACCCCCCTGCAGGGCTGGGTCCAGCTCTGGGGTCACCGACACAAGGACATGGAGCTGTTGGAGAGGCCAGAGGAGGCCACGGAGATGGTCCCAGGGCTGGAGCAGCTCTGGAGACAGGCTGGGAGATTTGGGGTGTTCAGCCTGGAGAAGAGAAGGCTCCAGGGAGACCTTAGAGCACCTTCCAGTGCCTGAAGGGGCTCCAGGAAAGCTGGGGAGGGACTTTGGACAAGGGCAGGGAGGGATGGGATGAGGGGGAATGGATTCAAACTGGAAGAGGGAGATTGAGGTTGGACATGAGGAGGAAATTCTCCACCATGAGGGCGGTGAGAGCCTGGCCCAGGTGCCGGAACGAATGTTCCCCCCTCGCGTTTCCCGGGAGCTCCGGAGAACGGGACCGTCCCGCCGGGCGGCTTTGGCTGCCGGACCCGTCGGCGGTGCCCCCGCAGGCACTTCCGGGCGGGCAGCGGCGGGGCCCGGCGATGTGGCCATGGTGGCTCCTGCGGGCCCGGGGAGGTCAGGGGGCCCGGGCAGCGCCCCGCGGGGCTGCCGGGGGGCGGGGGGAGCGGGGCGGCTGCGGGGTCGGGTGACGGGGCGGGGGGGCACCGGCATGAGGAGCCCGGGCCCCTCCCGCCTTAACCGAGGGGGGATATTGGGGTCCGGGAGTCCCGGGTTGGCTGTGGTAGAATCTGGGGATCCAGGGAGGGATCCTGGAGAGGAAAGGAGTCCCGGAGCGGGGTCCTCCAAGCGCTACCGGAGCCGCTCCGGGTAAGCGGGGCCGGCCGCGGACCCCCGTTCCCGGTGCGCCGGGCTCCACTCGGCCCCTCCCACCGCTCTGTCCCCCACAGGTCCCGGCGGTGTCACCGTCCCCCGGGCCGGCCTGAAGAAGTACGCGCTGCCCCCGGATTACAGCGGTAAGCGGGATGGCCGGGGGGAGAACGGCGTCCCGGGGGTGGCGGCGACTCCCCCCAGGCTGCTGCCGCCCACCCCCCCCCCCGCACTGCACCGGGGCCGGTGACCCTGGCGGGCCTGTCCCTTATCCCCCCCGGTAGGTATCGTGTTCCCGGAGAAAACAAAGCTAAAGTTCATGGAGAAGGTGCCGGCGGTGCCCAAGGTCAGGCGGGAGCCCCGGCGGCTCCGTGACATCCGCGGGCCCTCCCGGGAGGCCACCGAGTTCACCCAGGGCCAGTACGGGATCCTGGTGAGTCCCCGGGGGCGGCGGAGCCCAACCGGGGATGGGGGGGGGGTAACGGGAGGGCTGGGGGCTGCGTTTGGGGGGCCTGGGTGGGAGGAGGGGATAGGACAGGAGGGGACAGGAGGTGAGGAGGGGGACAGGACAGGAGGTGGGGAGGGGACAGGACAGGACAGGAGGTGAGGAGGGGGACAGGAGGTGGGGAGGGGACAGGACAGGAGGTGGGGAGGGGGACAGGACGTGGGGAGGGGGACAGGACGTGGGGAGGGGACAGGAGGACAGAACAGACCCTCTGTCCCCTCCTCCCACCCCACACCCAGTCCCTGAGGTCCCCGTGTGTGTCCCCCCCCCCCCACCAGGCCCTGGGGGGCGGGTACCTCCACTGGGGCCACTTCGAGATGATCCGTCTGACCATCGGCCGCTCCATGGACCCCAAAACCATGTTTGCCATCTGGAGAGTGCCCCCCCCCACCAAACCGGTGACGCGGAAGAGTCTGGGCCACCGGATGGGGGGGGGCAAAGGTCCCATCGACCACTACGTGACCGCGGTGAAGAGCGGCCGCCTGGTGGTGGAGGTGGGTGGGCGCTGCCAGTTCCCGGAGGTCAAACCCTTCCTCAACCGAGTGGCCAAAAAACTGCCCTTTCCTGCCATCCCCATCAGCCGGGATGGGCTCCAGGAGCTGAGGGAGGAGGAGGAGGAGAAGAAGGCCACCAACCAGAACCCTTGGACCTTCGAGAGGGTGGTGGCCTCCAACATGCTGGGCATGCGCAAGTACCTCAGCCCCTACGACCTGCACTTCAAGGGGCGCTACTGGGGGAAGTTCTTCCTCAAGCACCGGGTCTGACCAGACCATTAAAACCTTCCCAACTTTCCCCCGTGGCTCTCGGTGGGGTTTTTTGAGGTGTCAAAAGGGAGGTGGGAGAATCCCGGGGTTGTTTAGGAGCCGGTTCCACCATGTAGAAACCTCCCATTCCTGAGGAGGGGGCAGCTGAGCATCCAGAGGGGTGGTGACACCAAGATGTCACCTCAAGCTCTGCGTGAGGGGGGAGGCTCCTTTTTCCACCCAGAGCCAGGCAGATCCAGATGGAAATAACCAAATAAGCTCCAAAGAAGGGAAGAGGCTCCTTTTCCCACCCAGATCCAGGCAGGTTCCTCTCCTGGGAGAAGTTCTTCCTCAAGCACCGGGTCTGACCAACCCCTGGGGCTGCACGAGACCTTCCCAACTTCCCCGTGGTTTCCTCGAGGTGTCAAAAGGGAGGTGGGAAAATCCCGGGAATCGTTTGGGACCTCTCCAACCACAACACGGCGCCTCAGAGTGGAGAGTGGGTGATCGTTTTAATTGAGGAGGGGGCAGCTGCGCATCCCAAGAGGTGGTGACACCGAGATGTCACCTCAAACCAGCTCCAAGCTGGGGGAGAGGCTCCTTTTTCCACCCGGAGCAAGGCAGGTCCTTCCAGGCTGCTGGAATGTGGCTCCGTCCCGCCCGGGAAGGGGCTGTTATTCCCAAGGGCCGCTGAGCGGGGGTGAAATGGAGGATGAGGAGCAGGGGGGGGGTGTTGGGAATGCGGGGGGGGGGTGTCCTCGGGGAGCAGGGGCTGGCAAGGAGGGTCCCGGGGCTGGTGGTTGGGGTCTCTCCCATGGTTGGAGCCGCAGGTGGGATCATCCGGACGGTGGGGACAGGAGGGGGAAAGGCCACCTGCAGCAGGGAGATGTGGCTGCCACCGCTGGGGCTGTCCCCTCCCCTGTCCCCTCTCCCGGTCCTTTGTTTCCCCTCCCCTGTCCCCCTCACTGTCCCTTGTCCCCTCTCCCTGTCCTTTGTCCCTCTTCCCAGCCCCTCTCCTGTCCCTCCTCCCCTCTCTGTCCCTTGTCCCCCTTTTCCAGCCACTCTCCTTGTCCCTTGTCCCCTCTCCCCAGCCCCTCTCCCTGTCCCTTGTCCCCCTCCCTGTCCCTTGTCCCCCTCCCTGTCCCTTGTTCCCCCTGCCCCAGCCCCTGTCCCTTGTCCCCCTCCCTGTCCCTTGTCCCCCTCCCTGTCCCTTGTCCCCCTCCCTGTCCCTTGTTCCCCCTGCCCCAGCCCCTGTCCCTTGTCCCCCTCCCTGTCCCTTGTTCCCCCTGCCCCAGCCCCTGTCCCTTGTCCCCCTCCCTGTCCCTTGTCCCCCTCCCTGTCCCTTGTCCCCCTCCCTGTCCCCCTCCCTGTCCCTTGTCCCCCTCCCTGTCCCTTGTTCCCCCTGCCCCAGCCCCTGTCCCTTGTCCCCCTCCCTGTCCCTTGTTTCCCTGCCCCAGCCCCTGTCCCTTGTCCCCATCCCTGTCCCTTGTCCCCCTCCCTGTCCCTTGTCCCCCTCCCTGTCCCCCTCCCTGTCCCTTGTCCCCCTCCCCAGCCCCTCTCCCTGTCCCTTGTCCCCCAGCCCCAGGGGTCACCCCGTCTCTGCTGGTGAGTCCAAGGGGGGGGTGAATCCCAGCCGGCTTGACCCCCGCTGAGACCCAACCCCCCCCCCCCGCCTCTCCGGGTGTGGGAGGGTATTGGGGACACCCCCCCACACCCCGTCCCCCTCCCACCCTGTGCCCTGTCACCTGGAGGGCAGCGGGGGGGGGGGGTCTCAGGCGAACATGCTCCAGATGCTGGAAGCCAGGATGATGGCCAGGATGATGCAGCAGAGCATGATCATGATCTTCTTCTGCAGGGGGGGAGAGAGGGGCCGTGAGGTGGGGGGACAAGGGACAGGGGGGAGGGGCTGGCATAAGGGGGAGGGGCTGAGGAGGGGGGACAGGGGACAGGGAGGGGGAACAAGAGAGAGGGGCTGGGGAGGGGGGACAAGGGAGAGGGATTAGAGAGGGGGGCAAGGGACAGGAAGAGGGGCTGGGGTGGGGGGATAAGGGACAGGGAGGGGGAACAAAGGGCTGGGAGAGGGGCTGGGGTGGGGGGGTAAAGGAGAGGGATTGGGGAGAGGGACAAGGAGCAGGGAGAGGGGCTGGGGAGGAGGGGACGAGAGGGATTGGGGAAGGGGTCAAGGGGCAGGGAGAATGGCTGGGGGACAGGGAGGGGGGGCAAGGGACAAGGACTGGGGAGGGGGACAAGGGAGAGGGGACAAGGGACAGGGAGAGGGGACAGGGGCTGTGGGGGCAGCGGGTGGGTATGAGCTGGCCCTGTGTGGCACGGGGATGTGTCCCCATTGCTGTCACTTACCCAAGGTCGTGTCTGGGGGTGTCCCCAGCCCCATGCTCCCCTGTCACATCACCCCGAGGGGTCTGGCGCCAGACCCCGGGTCCTCAGCCACAGCTGTCACGAGCTGGGCCAGAGCCGTGCTCAGCCCTGGGCAGCCCCCTCCCCAGTTGGGGTGTCTGGGGGTGCCAGCACCCCGCTTTGTCCCCCCAGTGTCACACACGGAGAGGCACAGGGTGGGCGTCCACAGGGGGTTTTATTGTCACGGCGATTAAGTCCCTGCCACCATCAAGGCCCAGAGGGGACAAGGTCCCCAGGTGGCTCCATCTGCCGTGGCACAAGGGGACAGCAAAGCCACCAGCAGCTGCGGGTGCCACCAAACCCCCTTGTCCTGGCTGCATCCATGTCCCTTGTCCTCCCGGGATGGCCGCGAGGGTCTGGCATCCACCTGCCCCGAGGAGCCACCTCATCTGCCATGTCCCCAGGGTGTCACAGTGGTCACTGTCCCCTCGCTCCACCCAGCAAGAAGTGACAGACCAGGAGAAGGGGATTTATCCCCAAAGGGAAAAGAAATAGTTGAGTTTTGTCCCCTTCCCGTGGGGGACACGAGGGGCAGAGCCTGGGGACCTGGCTGAGGGACATGAGGGGTGGCTGGGGGACATGAAGGGTGGCTGAGGGACATGAGGGGTGGCTGGGGGGCATGAGGGGTGGCTGAGGGACATGAGGGGTGGCTGGGGGACAGCAGGGGTGGCTGGGGGACATGAGGGGTAGCTGGGGGACATGAGGGGTGGCAAGGGAAGGGGCTCCCATGGGACCCCTGGATGTGGAGCTGGAGAAGGAGCCGGGCTGGGGGGGCTGAGGGCAGGGGAGGAGGGGCCAGGCTGGGGAGGGTCCTGCAGGGAGACCACAACACTGGGATGGTTGGAAGTGGCTGGGAAGGGAAAAGGGAGATGTCAGCCCCCCCGCGGGGGCCGGGGGGAGTGGGGAGACCAACGTGGGGACACGGATCCAAAATCCAGAGCCCAGAGCACTGCAGACCCCCAACCCCGGAGACCCCCAAGCACTGCAGACCCCCCCAACACTGCAGACCCTCAAAGACAGACTCCCAAGCACTGCAGACCCCCAAGCCCCACAGACCCCCAAGCCCTCCAGGGCCCAGCAGCCTCCCCAGCGGGGTTCCCCAGCCCCCCGACACTTACAGCCCACCCCCCCCTCGGGGGTTATTTCTTGCTCAGCCCCACGGAGAGGCCGATGATGAGGGCAACAGTCCCCAGGGAGAGCACCACCACTGCCACCAAAACCAGCACTTTCTGGGGGAGGGGAGAGGGGACATGGGGGGGTTACCCCTGCCCCATGTTGGGGGGATGGAGAGGTGGGCACAGAGGAGCCCAGAAGAGCCAAAGATGCTGCAGATTCTGAGAGAGGGGCTGAGCCCTCCCCAGTTCATCACACCTGAGGGTAGGAGGGGGCTCAGGGCTGGGGACAGAGAGGGACAGAGGGGCCAACCTCAGGGGGGAGCAGGGACCAGTTGGGGGGCTGGGGATCACTGGGGGCAGGTGGGAGCCATTGGGGTCATCTGGGGGTGGCTGAGGGACATGAGGGGTGGCTGAGGGACACAAGATAGCTGGGCTCACAGGGAGGTCTCAAGGCCACTGGAGATGGGGAGATCCTGGGGGCACCCTGAGGGACAGCAGGGGACATGGGGGGTGCCTTTGGGATGGTGGGGGCTAGGGAGGGGACACTGGGGACAGCAGGGTCGGTCTGTCTCACCCTCCTGGCCTCACTTTGGTACTTCACAGCCTTTTTGGTGTCGGCCACGGCGCGCTCCACGAAGCCCACAGACTGGTCCATGTTGTTCTCAATGCGGTCGATCATGGCTCCCTAGGGGAGGGGGGAACACACTGAGAGCACCCTGGGGGGCCAGCACCCACCCACCTAATTGTCCCTGTGGCTGTCCCTGATTGTCCTGGTCTCCAGGTCCCTGCTCGTCCTGGTGCCCACACACAGGTCCCTGCCTGTCCCAGTGCCCAGGTCCTTGCTTGTCCCCATGTTCAGGTGCCTGCTTGTCCCCACGCCCAGGTCCTTGTGCCCATGTCCCTGCTTGTCCCCATGCCCAGGTCCCTGCTCATCCCCGTGTCCAGGTCCCTGTTGGTCCCAGTCCCCAGGTCCCCTCTGTCCCCACACCTGGTTCTCCACCAGCATGGCGATGTCCACGAACATGTCGTGCAGCTCCTTGATGCTGCTCTCCAGCCGCACGATGTCCTTGTGCCGCCCCTCGATCTCGCTCAGCGCCTGCTTCGAGATCTGCGAGTCCATGATCTGCAACGGGGGGGGGCAGGTCAGCAGGTGGGGGTGTCCTGGTCCTCCATGTCCCCCCCGTGTGACCCCGTGTCCCCCCGGGGCGCTGCTCACCCCCGAGGTGAAGATGGAGGGGTTCCCGCTCTCCAGCATCTCCTCCAGCTCCTCGTCCGTTGTGTTCTTGCCGGCTGTGGGTGGGAGGGGGCATGGGGGGGCAGGCCCCGCCCACTCCGCGAGGGGGGCGGGGTCTGTAGTGCCTGGCTCCACCCACTTTCCCAAAATGGGCGGGGTCTGTAGGGGCTGTTCCCAACCAGTTTGCCAAGGGGTCAGTGCTGGCTCCGCCCTCTTTGTCAAGGGGGCGGGACCTTCGTGCATGACCACACCCACTTCGGCAAATGGGCGTGGTCTGCTGTGTGTCTCCGCCCCTTTGCCAGGGTGGGCGGGGCCTGTAGGGGCTGGTTCCATCCAAGTTTCCAAAGGGGCGGGTTCTCTAGCGCTGGCTCCGCCCCCTTCGTCAAGGGGGCGGGGCATGTAGGGCTGAGCCCGCCCACTTTGCAAAAGGGGCAGGACCTATACGGGCCGACTCCACCCTTTTTTTACAAGGGGCGGGGTCTATCCTGGCTCCACCCACCTCTTTTCAAAGGGGTGGAGTCTGTTGTTGGCCCCACCCACTTCATAGGAGGGGAGGGGTCTTTAGGGCCTGGCTCCACCCACTTCCCTAAGGGGCGGGGCCTTCGGCTCCCATCTCTGCCCACTCTCCCAAAGGGGCGGGGTCTTTTGTTCCCATCCCCGCCCTCTTCACCAAGAGGGGCGGAGTCAGCAGGAGAAGGCCACGCCCAGTTAGCCGGAGGGGGCGTGGCCTATGGGAGGGGGCGTGGCCACGCACTGATCTCGAGCTGCCGCTGGATCCGGCCCTTGCTGCGCTCCCGGAAATCCACCTGCGCCTCGTTGTACTTGGTCATCACATCCACGAACTTGCGGGACAGGACGGAGTGCTGGGGACAGGGACAGGGACATGGGCTGGGGACACCCTGGGCATGGCGTGTCCCAACCCCAGTGCTAGGGACAGGGACATGGGACTGGGGACACCCTGGGCATGGCATGTCCCCATGGGCCATTTTCCCAGGGGACAGGAGCAAGGACACTGGGGACAACCCCAGTATGGCACAGCCCCAGCCCAGGGGACAAGGTGCTGGGGATGGGGACAAGGATTCAGAGCAGTGACACACTGGGCGTGGTGTGTCCCCAGGGCAGGACAAGGTGCTGAGCCTGGGGACAAGAAGATGAGACCCAGGGGACCCAGGAGATGGCATGTCCCAGCCTGTGGGGGACAGGACAGAGGGACATGAAGCCTGGGAGCACCCAGACATGGTGTGTGGCAGTGACAGGGGACAGAGCTGGCAGACCCGGAGACACCGGCGACAGGCCACATCTCCATCCCAAGGGGGACAGGGTGGGGATAGAGTGCTCAGCATCTGGGCTGGGGACAAGGGACTGAGATGGGAGATCTGGGGACACCCAGGACAGGCCACATCTCCATCCCACCGGGACCTGGGGTGGGGACAGTCCCGGCAGTGGGTCCCAGGGACAGGAGCTCACCTGGGACTTGCGTATCCGGAGGTCAGCAGAGGACCTGGCCTCATCCTGCTCAATGTTCCTCTCCATGCCTGGCAAGAGCCATCCCGCAGCCCATCAGGGACCTTCCCCATGGTCCCCATGTCCCCAGCCCACCCTGCCCATCCCATGGGGACAAGAGGACCGGGTGACAGGGAGGTGGGGACGTGACCACTCACTCTTCAGCTTGTTTCGGACACTGTTGGCCATTTTCTTGATCTCTGCCGTCAGCTGCTCCAGGTCATCTTTGGTCTCTGGGTGGTCACAGCATGTGTGACACAGGGAAGCCACCACGGGAATGTCCCCCTGGGAAGGGGACCCGTGACCCGGGGAGGGGGGACAGGGCCACCACACTCACTCTGCTCAGGGATGGGGGCCGAGAGGATGATGCTGTAGAGCTTCTTGGCCTCCTCCACATTCTCTGAGATCTTGTCGATATTTTGCCGGGTCTCCTCGATCTAGACAAGCCAGGAAGGATGTGTGTGGGGGTCAAGAGGCACCCCACCCCCCCTCCACCCCTGCACCCCCCCATGCTTATGTTCCCCCCCTCCCCACCTCTGAGAAGAACTCATCCATGAAGGCCGTGTTGTCCACGGCGATCTCCAGCTCCTCCTCATCATCAGCGTCCTGCTTCTGTGGGGCACAGTGGGGTGACAGGGTGACAATCCTCCACCTGCACCCAGGGGACCCCCACCCCAGGGTGACAACCACCCCACGGGTGGCCACCAGCCAGCCCAGCTCTGCAGGTTCAGGTGGGGACACGGTGGGAGCAGCCATGGGGACATGGTGGCCCAGGGCAGGGGG
>JAJGQW010000075.1:0-18570 GCA_020745705.1 Hemiprocne comata
GGTCTTTACTTAGCTCATTGAAATACATTTCCTATTTATTGTTGGAATTTGTTCAAGTAAAGGCTGCACAGGGTCTTAATAATGACCACTCAGAGTCAGAGATGTGTTATTAAATATTCTGTGACTTATGTATTAAAAGATACTTGGGTATTTGTCTGCTTCTTAAATTTATGGGAGCTTGGTGCCAGAATGCCTTTGTGGATTTTGACCTGCATTGTGTTACACTATTTTCCTGTGCTCTGAATATTTTCAAAGTTGAACAATCTAATTACTTTTATCACTGTATTGGATATTCTATTTACACCTGCAATATGTAGTCCCAGTCATTAGCCACAATATTATAGAAAACCATATGTCATTTGGCTGCTGAATACTGTCTTTAAACGAAGTCTCAGTCTAATAATTTATCATTTATTAATGGCTTTTAAAAGTCTGCAGGCAGTTTAATGCAATGGTCTTCTTTCTTACAAGAACATAAATTGTACATTCATATCTGTGAGAGACATTCTTACATTCTTACACATTCTTACACTCATACATACATCTTCCTATTACTACTAATCTTCCTAAAGGCTCTCTCCAAGTTCTCCCCTCCTATCCCTGTCCGGGACTGAGAACGGGGGGGGGGGGGTGGAGGGGGTAGAATCATTCCTATCGTGTTTGTTTGTATTGTTTGTTTGTTTATTCCTATATATATGTGTATCGCTATTGTTCTGTAGAAATAACCTTGTCTAGACCGTGGTGCCTTTAATAAACCCACTGATTCTTGAGCGTTGTGTGTGAGTGCAACAGGGAGTGACAGCCCTCGATTCCTTTGTGAAAGGCAGTGGGTCGCGGCTTTCCCTATCTCGGTTCGCGACAATATCCTAACTGGTTAGTGTTCTGATACAAAGAAACAACAACAACAAAATTTATTTTTAAAGAACTTTTTAAACAACTGTTAAACTTTTCAAGGAAGTACCAGAATCATTCAGTAGCTGATGACTTGTGGTCACTAGAATATTCATTGACTCTACCTACTTCTCGGCTCTAAAATGAGACTTCTAATATAAGTATAGTTGCCACAGATTCCCCACATAATAAATGAAAGGATGCATAAACAGTTAGAGGATATCAGAGGAGAACAGTCAGAGATCTACAAGAGATCTCTGGTAGAGGGCTTATTTGTGACTTCATAAAAAAACGAATAAATTCAATGGCAACAAATTCAGCAACTGAACATATAGTTATGGATGGGATGCTACTCAAAGGCGCCTTAATCAGTCTGTCCTTTTGTCTTTATTTTTGGGAATCCAGTTGTTCAATATTCACTCTCTGAAATACGACTATATATGTGAACATTTGTAAAATTTCCTGTTTATTGGAACTGTCTGTATCTACTCAGAGGACATGTCTGTAGGGAGTTTTTTTGGCTTGTATAGTTTTGATTTGGTTTGGTTTTTGTTAACACTGTCTTTATTTACTACTGTCTCATCAAAAGATGAGAGCCAAGGAAACTTCCAAAAAGAGATTGAAAACATTTAAAATGAGGATGTTAAATGTTTCCTTTCATATAGACTCTGTAATAGAGTATGTTTCTCAAACCACTCTCATAGCACTATCATATGGCATAGATTTTACTATTATTTGACGCTGGTTCATAGAATCGTAGAATCACTGAAGTCGGAAAAGACCTTTAAGATCATCAAGTCCAGTCATTAACCCTACTTTACCAAGTCCAGCACTAAGCCATATTGCCAAGCACCACATCCAGATGACTTTTCAACACATCCAAGGATGGTGACTCAACCACCTCCCTGGGCAGCATGTTCCAGTGTTTGACAACCCTTTCAGTGAAAATGTTCTTCTTAATGTCTAGTCTAAACCTCCCCTGGTGCAGCTTGAGGCCGTTTCCTCTTATTCTATCACCAGTTACTTGTGAGGAGAGACCAGTACCTACCCCTTTACAACATCCTTTCAGGTGGGCGTAGAGGGTGATGAGGTCTCCCCTCAGCCTCCTTCCCTTCAGACTAAATAGCCCCAGTTCCCTAAGCCCCTCTTCATAGCTCTTGTTCTCAAGGCCCTTCACCAGCTTCGTTGCCCTTCTTTGGACACGCTCCAGCACCTCGATGTCCTTCTTGTATTAAGGTGCCCAAAACTGGACACAGTATTCGAGGTGTGGCCTAACCAATGTTGAGTACAGAGGGACAATCACCTCCCTGGTCCTGCTTGCCACGTTATGTGTCTTCAGATAAATTAATTTTAAATGAGAAACTTGTGGGTACAGATGAGAAAAGCATTTGCATGATTTCATGGAGGCTTGAGCTGTGACCCAAGGATCATACAGGAGCTGCTTTTTAAGTGTTATGAATACATCTAGTAACACTAGAGAGTTACTCAAGAGAAAGTTTACAGAGAAATTCCACCTTGGTCTTGGGAAAAACAGAACAATCCATTGAAATGTGCCAGTTCTGACAAAAATAGTTTGGCAAAGAAGCTCTTGTAAACAACTGGTATTGTGGTTATCTAAGCAAATTATAATGCTTTAAAAATGAGATAGTAAGATCCCTAGGTGGCATCTGCCTTCAAAACCTTCCACCTTCACCTCTGAGTATGTTAAAAATGCAAGTGGTATGTTAGAAATTAAACATTTATTGCTACCAGCAAACCCTTACATTTATAATGCTACTTGATCTTCTTAGTCTGACTGTTGAGAACAAAATAAGCACTGTGACTCAGATAAATAAATTCTTAACCATGCCCACTATATATATTCTTAGGAATAGCCATACTATATGTAATAGTTGAAAGACATTCAGGGAGACTGGTATAAACAGTCAAAAGTATCAACACAGGAAAAAGCAAATCTGGTATATTTATTCTATTTTTTTTTTTTTATATATACTTAGAATTGCAAATAAGAGGCCTATTCAACTTCTGTACACAGGACGATTTAGGAACACACATGCATGAGGGACTGTAAAAATTCAAAACATGTCTTAGAATAATGACTTCTGCAAGTTTTTTCAAAGGAGAAGTCCATTTGGGTCAGCTTTGCCTTTTCTTTGGTTGGAGAGAATTACATACTATCATTTGATGTTCTAAAAAAAAAGAAACAATATCACAGAATCACAGAATCATTCTGGTTGGAAAAGACCTTTAGGATCTCCAAGTCCAACCATTAAACTAACCCTACCAAGTCCAGTGCTAAACCATATTCCTAAGCACTATGTCTGTATGTCTTTTATGCACCTCCAGGGATGGTGATTCAACCAGCTCCCTGGGCAGCCTCTTCTAGTGTTTGATAACCCTTTCAGTGAAGAAGTTTCTTCTAATATCCAATACAAACCTACCCTGGTGCAACTTGAGGCCATTTCCTCTTGATCTGTTTCTTGTTAATAGGGATAAGAGGCCAACACCCACCTCGCTACAACCTCCCTTCAGGTAGCTGTAGAGTGATAAGATCTCCCCTCAGCCTCCTTTTCTCCAAGCTAAAAAACCCCAGTTCCCTTAGATGCTCCTCATAAGACTTGTTCTCCAGACCCTTCACCAACTTGGTTGCCCTTCTCTGGACTCGCTCCAGCACTTTGACGTCTTTCTTGTAGTGAGAAGCCTTGGCAACTCGAGGAGTACAGAGATCTTGTTAGGTCATACTGAGAGAAAATTAGGAAGGCAAAAGCCCAGCTGGAGCTCAACTTGGCCACTGACATAAGGGACAAATTAATATTTTTTTTACATAATCTCCCACAGCGTTCTCCTGGAGAAGCTGGCAGCTCATGGCATAACCGAGTATACTCTGCACTGGGTAAAAAAATGGCTGGACGGCTGGACCCAGAGAGTTGTGGTAAACGGGGTCAAATCTAGTTGGCAGCTGGTCACTGTTGGTCTCCCTCAGGGCTCAGCTTTGGGGTCAGCCTTGTTCAATGTCTTCATCGATAATCTAGATGAGGGGATTGAGTGCACCCTCAGTGTGTTTGCAGACAACACCAAATTGGGTGGGAGTGTTGATCTGCTTGAGACTAGGAAGGCTCTACAGATGGACCTGGACAGGCTGGATTGATGGGCCATGACTAATTGTATGAGATTCCATAAGGCCAAGTGCTGGCTCCTCCATTTTGGTCACAACAACCCCAGACAACGCTACAGGCTTGGGGAAGGGTGGTTGGAAAGCTGCCCAGCAGAAAAGGACCTGGGGGTATTGATAGCCAGCAGGCTGAACATGAGCCAGCAGTGTGCCTAGGGGGACCAGAAGGCCAATGGCTTCCTCGCTTGTATCAGAAATAGCGTGGCCAGCAGGAGTAAGGAAGTGATTCTTGACCTGTACTCAGCACTAGTGAGGCTGCCCCTCAAATACTGTGCTCAGTTCTGGACTCACAGAATCACAGAATCATCATGGTTGGAAAGGACCTCTGAGATCACAGATTCCAACCATCAACAGAAAAAAACCCAAAACCAAACAGAAACCAAACCACAAATAATCACACACACCTCACCAAAAAACCACCCACAAAAACCCCCACAACCTTGGCCTGAGCATGCCCTGAAGTGCCATATCTACACGTTTCTTGAATACCTCCAATGATGGTGACTCAGCCACCTCCCTGGGCAGGCTGTTGCAGTGCCTGACAACTGAGAGTTGCACTCAACCCCTTTGTCCCAATCATAGATAAAAATGTTGAAGCAAACTGGCCCCAATACTGAGCCTCAGGGAACACCACTTGTGACCGGCTGCCAAATGGATTTAAATCCATTCACCACAACTCTTTGGGCCCAGCCTTCCAGACAGTTTTTTACCCAGAGAAAAGTGCACTGGTCTAAGCTATATGTAGCCAGTTTCTCCAGGAGAGTGCTTTGGGAAACAGTGTCAAAGGGTTTACTAAGGTCCAGGTAAACAGCAGCCACAGCCTTTCCCTCTTGTCATAGACAGAGATCAGGTTACTCATGCAGGACCTGCCTTTTGTGAACCCATGGTGACTGGGCCTGATCACCCGGTTGTCCTGCACATGCTGCATAATGGCACTAAAGATGATCTGCTCCCTAACATTTCCCAACATTGAGGTCAGACTAACAGGCTTGTAGTTCCTTGGATCCTCATTCTGGCCCTCTTGTAGATGGGGGTCACATTTACCAACCTACAGTCTACTGGGACCCCACCAGTTAGCCAGGACTGCTGGCAAATTATAAAAAGTGGCTTGGTGAGCTCTTCTGCAAGCTCCCTCAGTACCCTTGGGTGTATCCCATCTGGCCCTATCGACTTGTGTTTGTCTAAATGGTACAGCAGCAGGTCACTAGCCATCTCTTATTGCACTATGGGGGCTTCAAACTTCTCCCCATGCCTGTCTTCCAGCTTAGGGGACTGGGTACCCAGCGAAAAACTGGTTCTTACTATTAAAGATTGAGACAAAGAAGGCATTAATTACCTCAGCCTTTTCCTCATCCTTGAGCAGTATGTTTCCCCCTGCATCCAATAAAGGATAGATGTTCTCCTTAGTCCTCCTTTTGTTGCTATTAGAATTATACAAACAGTTCTTGTTATCTTTGCAGCTGCACCCAGATTAATTTCTCGTTGAGCTTTGACCCTTCTAATTTTCTCTCAGCATAACCTCACGACACCTTTGTAGTCCTCCTGAGTGGTTGACCCTTTTTCTGAAGGCCATAAACTTTCCTTTTATGCCCTGAGTTCCAGTCAAAGCTCTTTTTTAAACCAGGCTGGTCTTCTTTCCCCCCAGCTCATCTTCGTGCACTGGAGAACAGCCTGCTCCTGTGTCTTCAAGACTTCCTTCGTTAAGAGTATTCAGCCTTCCTGGATTCCTTTGCCCTTCAGGACTGCAACAATGTCTGAACTGTGGCACAGTCAGCACATTTTTTCAGCCAGTGAGAGCTCAAAAAACCACAGCGACAGAAACGATAATAAAATGGTGTAGGGTCCAGATCCTAAAGGAAATCTAAGACCAAGTGTTATGAAATGTGGAGGTGGCCACCCAACCAAATGGGGCATGGCAGGCTTCCCTGCACTGAATAGTGTGGGTGAGAGTTACATCATAAAGCCTGGGGTCAGGGATGGCCTCTTGGAGCAGATGCATTCAAGAGTGTAGAAGTAGCCAAAGAATCTTCACTAGCGTTGTTTACCACAGAGGTTTTTCTTTTCTGGGAATTAGCACACTGACCATTTTGGCATATCCAATGGCCTGATTTTGAACATCAGCTCCTGAGAGGAGATCCTGGAAGAAATTGTAATAACCTGAGGAAGGCAGATCCCATTCCCCTCGTATAACAAGACAGATCCTAATTGCAGTAGTTGAGACTTCATACTATTTTTTTTCTCTTGTGGATGCATATTATCTCATTTGCACAGTGCTTAAAAATGACAAATATTACAAAAATTTTCTGGAACTGTAAAATATTATCATGATAATTTTGGAAGTACCAGTGCTTACTTTTTCTAGTATCATATTTTGCCTAATTGAAAAAAAATATTCCATTTTGCAGGTATTTTTCTTCTAATCCTGTGTCTTTTTTAAAGAGCTCATGAACGTGATCAGATGCTTCAAGGAATGAATTGTTACTATGAACTAGTAATTAAATGTTTAAGAGGTTGCTGGCATTTTGTCCTCTGCTTGTTATTTAATAATCACCAGTGCATGTCATTAGAATACTGTAACGCACACCCTGTTTTGCCATTCTGCTTGGGCATCAAAAGCAACACAAATAAGCAACAAAGAAACAACAATAAACTGTCAACCCCCCCTGCAAACCTCAGGAAATGCAAGTTCTAATAAACCCAGCAAAAGAATTATTCCTATTCTCCAGAATAATGACCTCCCTTGTGACTCTAAAATGAGAGAAATGGCAAATACTCTTTCTGTAGATTGCAGTCTCTAGTGATGGTGTCTTAGAGAAGCGTTCCCAGAGTGCAACACTGCAGAAAGCAACTTTATTTCAATAATATCCTGTGAAGTGAGGCATAAAAACCCCTCTATGCTTTAAAGGCAGTTTGGGCCACAAAAAGATCACAAACCTCTACCTTCCCTCCTCCTCCATGGCAATAATATCTTTCCCAGTTATCAGTTAGCATTTATCATTGCTATGTGTGTTTTTCCTTTGCATTTCAACATGCAAAGAGACAGGCACATGTGCAAATCTATTTTCTTACGGATTGCAGAGAAATGACCACAATCATGTATTAGTTTGTTGTTGGTTTTTTTCTTGACATTTTAAAAATACATTGGGGCAAAAAATGTTATTATTTATATTTCTCAAGATTCAGGAAAAAGTGGCTCAGAGTGGGGACAAAAAGGTTGAGCTCAGTAAGCAAAAGATTGTCTTGAGTTTCAATTTCTGAGTAGTAAGTTTTAATAAAATCACTAACTCTGAAAAAGAAGGGAAAGTAGTCACTGACAGAAAGCTTTTAAAAAATCACCTAAAGGACTTAGGATAAATTTACTTACATCTGCTTTTAAGACATCCATGTCCTTTTTCAAGTTTCTCCACGATTAAGTTGATTTGGGTCTGACATTCAGCTGTTACTGGCTTGCTTTATGACCATGGAATATTATTTAAATAATTCATGTGAGTAATATAGAATTAGGAATTATTTTTTAACAATTTTTTTTTTACAAACACTTCTGCAATCCCATTTCTTACAGACTTGTGTTTCAATTTGAAAAATTTCCATTTACTGTGGAAGTTAAACATTTCCTCTTCCCCTTTTATTTGTGACTTCGTGTCAATTATCAGCATTTTCACATAATTCACAAAATCATTTAACATTGTGTTTCTCTGGATTTCAAATGTTATTGAAAGAGCTACATGAAGATTAAGACTTTTACAACTATTACAGTTTGACAACTGTTTCACCACCAAATTATCTTTCTTATAAATAATGGCTTTATAGTTCAAAATAGTTTAACCAGATTGTTTTTCTCCTAGAAGTAAGTAATAGGATCAATCTCTCCTAATATTAGACAAATCAAAGTTAAATTCCTGGTCTGTGTCTATCTGGACTCCTTCAAAGTCAGTGAAAATAGGCACCTTCGGAGAGTGAGTCATCCTATTTTGTCATAAATACCTATTTTGAGATGGCATGAATAGCCTTTTGAAGGTGTTTATTCCTCTGTGCTGACTGGGGAGGGAGTTAAAAATATATGAGTGAACCTCACTCCAGAATAATTCAACATATAAAATGATGCTCCTGCCCATATGTCTGAAAATGAAAACTGAGCTACAGTTTGTGTAAGACAAATATCACACTAAATGATTATCTTTCAGTAACACACAAAAATAAACCATTTTTTTTTTTACTGGATTAATAGTACTGGAAAAAAACAATATTATATGTGACAGAATAATAAATAATTTATGTTTCATATAAATAATTCTGTGTGTGTTGTCAGTGTTAGCAATTTGTACTATTCCGAAATTATCTACTTCTTCTTCAGTACAAGAGAACTGGAAGTTTTTTGTTCAGAACCATTCCATGACCTGTGAGCAAACACAATAAAAACATAATAAAAATCTGCAGACGTATACACACACACACACATTTTTCTTAATCAACCACATTTTAGAAAGGGTTATCTTAGCCTGTTGCATACCCAGAGCATGGAAAGTAAATGGTCTCAAGAAGGAAACATCTATTTAAATGATGATGAAAGGAATTTTCTAATGAATTATGAAAGGAAGAGAGTATACAGTGCAAGTATAGCAAGGAAAATGTCCTTACGTATAAATAATGTAGAAATAGTAGATAATATGGTGAAGCAGTAATATTTTTACCTTTAAGAGCCCAAAGGATATGCTGGACATATGGTGATTTCAGGAAATTATATAATTGGAATTGTTCAGATATCAAAAAGCAGCAGTATCTGGCTTTCCTGATAGCTAACAATAAGATTAGTGGAAGTAACACTCAAGAAATAAAATCTCTGTCAGATGCTTAGAAGACAGATTGCGCTGAGAAAAAAAAACCACATCAAACAAGCAAATTAAAAATACATTCCTTAACTAGAATGGTTGAACAAACCTGTACATGAGCTGTCAGATTTAAGAACAGAGAAAATAAATTTATGTATAACTATCTACAATAGCAAATAGTAGCCCTGTTATCAGTTTTAATTTCAGCTCATAATGCAGTTTAGGTTCTAATGTCATTTTCACATAATAAAGTAAAAAGTTGAAATTACATTTGCAAATAAGCAGACTTCAGTTACTGTGGAGTTGACAGCCAAATGATGTGTTGCCCATCTAAATCCCTGAAGTAAGTATGAATGTAGAAAGTTGATGGGAGTTATTTTAAGGATTAAGGACTGTCCCACTGTAAAAGACAGCAACGGACTCATAATGACCTGGGATGGAAGTTTTTAATGAGAAATTAACATATGGGAAATCAAGATTACATAAATAGGTGTGTACATATGAGCGTGTATATGTATGCACATCTGACTTCATACAAATATGACTAAAACCATTAACCTTGGAGAAGTGTGACTAAAGAAACAAAAGTTACAAGGACACTGCACTGGCTTTGGCAATTTTTCTGACACCCAATGAGGTAACTGGATGATCATCCTTGATTGTCTGTGTTCAGTATAATTTGACCTGGGCTTGCTGAGGAGACAAATTTTGTGTTTTTCCCTTGCCTTTTCTTACAATGTTTCTATCTGGAAGGATTTTGTAGCAATTTAAGAAAATTTCATTAGTTGGGAAACTGAGTGCTCAACTGGTAACGCTCTTTCTAGAGTTAGATTTAATAATCAGTCAGCACCACTTAGGAAATGAGAAACCAAATGAATTAATATTTTTCATGCTATAGAATATTACGTATTTAGAACAACATCTACGATTTTCATATTCAGTATGAGAGTGGCATTCTAAATTTCATTTCACCTTTAGGCAGAACATTTTTAGTTAAGTTCACAGCTTTGTCCTTAAGGTTATTTTACAAACATTGAGGGATTTCTGTTTGTTTTAAACCAGCAATTTTTTGTTATATGTTTTAAAATGCAACTGTAAAATTATTATTCCCTCCCTGAAATGTTTGACTGCTATATTTTTGCTCCCAGTATATCAGAAAATATTATTTCTAAGAAATATTGAACAAAATGCTTTAAAATAAATGAATAAGAATGAAAATAGTGCCATCTGCTTGCTCAGCTTGAAACACATTACAACTTAGCCTAGCCACCAGTGTACTCATGATTTTACAGCAGATAATTTATTTTCTTTTTGCAATAAATTTTACAGGAAAACTTCCATGGTATCTCCTAAGTGAGTTACAATTACTGAAGGCAAATGCAGCAAGAAATATTGAAACAGATTCTGAATGGACAATGGATTTACAGCAGCAAAAAATGCACAACTCTTGCTAAGTTATGTGTCAAACTTCTAATAGTTCCTAACTTTTACTTTCATTTCATATATAGAATGTCTTAAATTTACATGGCTCTTAATAAAAAATAATTCTTTCCAACCTTTTTAAACTCATCACATGGGAAGGTCAACTAACAAAGGCTACCAAAATAATGCTTTTGGCTTTTTCATGTTAAGTTGATGCTTCACGAGGGGTAGTAGATAACTCACTTTTGGACTCACAGAATCACACAGTCATAGAATGTTAGAGATTGGAAGGGACCTTGAAAGATCATCTAGTACAACCCCCCTGCCAGAGCAGAATCCCCTAGAGTAGCTCACACAGGAATGCATCCAGGTGGGTTTTGAATGGTCCAGAGAAGAAGACTCCAGAACTTCTCTAGGCAGCATGTTCCAGTGTTCTTTCACCCTCACAGTGAAAAAAGTTTTCCTCATGTTTACATGGAATCTCCTATGCTCCAGCTTGTACCCGTTGCCCGTTGTCCTATCATTGGACATCCCTGAGAAGACCCTGGCTCTGTCCTCCTGATGCTTGTCCTTTATATATTTGTAAACATTAATGAGGTCACCCCTCAGTCTCCTCTTCTCCAAGCTAAAGAGGCCCAGCTCCCTCAGCCTTTCCTCATAAGGGAGATGTTCCACTCCCTTAATCATCTTTGTGGCTCTGCGCTGGACTCTTTCAAGCAGTTCCCTGTCCTTCTTGACCTGTGGGGCCCAGAACTGGACACAATACTCCAGATGTGGCCTCACCAGGACAGAGTAGAGGGGGAGGAGAACCTCTCTCAACCTACTAACCACACCCTTTCTAATACACCCCGGGATGCCATTGGCCTTCTTGGCCACAAGGGCACATTGCTGGTTCATGGTCATCCTCCTGTCCTCCAGGACCCCCAGGTCCCTTTCTCCTGTGCTGCTCTCCAACAAGTCAGTCCCCAACCTATACTGGCACATGGGGTTGTTCTTTCCCAGATGCAAGACCCTACACTTGCCCTTGCTGTATTTCATTAAATTTCTCCCTACCCAAGTCTCCGGCCTGTCTATGTCTCAATGAATGGCAGCACAGCCTTCTGGTGTGTCAGCCACTCCTCCCAGTTTAGTGTCATCAACAAACTTATTGACAGTGCACTCTGCTCCTTCATCCAGGTTGTTGATCAATATATTGAATAGTACTGGTCCCAGTACCGACCCCTGAGGGACTCCCCTAGATACAGGCCTCCAACTAGACTCTGTCCCATTGACCACAACAGTAATCTCTGTCTATGGGGGGCATTGTTTTTCAAATTGTCATAGAGTTGTGAAGACATTGTGTTCGCTTCTTTTAAACAAGGGACCTACTGCAGAGTTCTTATGTCATCGCTCCTCACCATTACAATGCAACAGAGGACCAAATGAAGGTACAAAGCCTCATTGTGGTAGCTAGAAAACAGACACACAATTAAAAAAAAAAAGTAAATCCTATCCAGAAGTATTTACAGTCTGAACTTTGAACAGATAGATGAGCCAAGTGAAACAAGTTGGAGAGAGGGAGATACAAAACCTGATGTGAAATGGGAAAGTTATTGTACGATAAGTAGCTTTCTAGCATGGTTCTGTGTGGACATTGCTGACAGGAATGCTTTATAGCCTGGCAGTGATCCTAGCTCTTTGACTAGATCTCTTCCCTGTCTTCAGGGGTGATTTGGGAGACAGTAGAAAGTATGAGAGTATTTTAGAGTAATTCAGGCTGGTGAGCGGTGAAGATCGTTTGCACTGTGGAGAGCTGGGAAAACCCAACAGAGGTTTTATTTTACAGGAATCCAACTGCTAAAACAAGAGTGGCCAAAAGACTAAAAAGAAGGCAATGGTGCTTCTGACATGACAGGTTTTATGTAACAAACACAAAATAAAACAGAATGTCTTAATACAGCATTTCAGCATATTTAAGGTAAGTTTACCGCTAAGAGAGCAGAGAAATGGCATAAGGAATTTTAATATTTAAGACTGGTGAGAAAGCTTGACCTGTAAAGAAGGTCAAAGAAAGTCAAATGGGTGTGATTATGTAATTTCCTCTAAGAGTGCACCCTTGTGTAGCAAAAGAGCTCCTCAACTGCAATGCTAAGTTTTTTTAGGACACAAATTAAAACAACCACCTTCTGACTGAGGAGTTTTTCTGGGTAGAAAGAATAACAGTAAAAGACATGGAAAACAAACCCCACTATGTGTGTATTGTGCCCTTTTCTTCAGTCTTGCTCACATCAGCAGCTTTCAGTGCTTCCTGGGCTGTCATAAACTCTCTCATTTGTTTGACACCTGTCCTAAGACATTAATTCTTCTAGTGTAATTCTGTTCATGTCTGTGGATGATGTCAGCAGCTCATTTTTATTTGTATTAATACATGGTAATCTCTGAAAAAATAATGCTTTTTTAGAAATTTGTTTGGTTTTTGTTGTGTTTTTTTTCCGAGCATTCTTCAAACCAGTTGAAATCTGCGTTATAGCTACATGATTAAGTATGTTTTGCAAATGGAGGAACAGGTAAAACATGTTTCTCAAGACATACCAATAGTCTAATAATGAAGAAAATTGTCAAATTCCCAGTGGTTGCTCAAAATTCCAGTTGCTCAGAGAGAGATTCTTGCTCTCAGAATCCCAAAACCTCTATGGGTTAGAAATATTTGTTATTTGGGGCTGCTTCTATAATGGAAAATGTAAACCCAGCTTACTCAGATAACTAAGGAAGATTTATGGTTGTTTATTATCGAAAGTCACAATCAGCTGAGTAATTTCACTTTTATAACTAGGAGTTGTAGTTATTAAAATCCATTCCTGATTCTGAGATAAATTTGCTGGAAAAAAATTGGGAATGACAGAGAGGGCCAAGTTTTCAGAAAGGGGCTGCAGTTCTTGGTAGTTTCTGCCTTCATTCTCTAAACTCAACAGCTTTTTCTTGTTGTTTTTTCGTTGGTTTGTTGCTTTTTTCCCATTCCTTTTTATTTTTAAACTGCCACCTGCCCGCATCTGTGAAATCTTACAGGTAAAGCTCCGCACTTCACTGTAGCTCTTCATCAACTGGATGACTTTAACTGTTGTCTAGAGATGATGGAGGAGATTTTCTGATCTGAATTAGACACTCTTCTAAAATGTAATTTTCTGGTATTTCTATACATTACAGAATTTTTTTTAATTGAAAATTTCACAATAAAATGCCAGGATTTATTTTTAGAACTACAATGCTATTCCTAATAAGTCAGTGTTGAAAAAAGTATCAGGAAAAAAGCAAGACTTTTGCATGCAAATGGAAGAGATATTAAAGAGTTCTTGAGAATGAAATAGATTTTTCTTTTCCTTATATATATTCTTTTCTATATACACACAGAAACAACAGTTTGTTAACCTAATTATAATTTTAGATGTAACAGAAACATAATTTTTACTTCTACATTATCATGACCATTTTCCACTTGGATTCAGAAGAAAAAATTTCCACTTGATGTATGGGATGATGCTATTTCAATGTTTTTATTAACATAGCTGATAGATATTGTAGGATGAGGCCATGCATGTTTCAAGGCTTCGATGTCACATAATTCAATATATTGTATCCTGTTATGACTAATTCTGGTTTTAAAAGACATTAACCTACTCAGATTAAAATAAGGCTTACTGTAATGTAAGTCTTTAAAGTTTGTATCTTTAAAAGAACATGCTTCTCTTCTGATAATAGCTGCATGAAAATACAGATTTTTACATTGCTTCTCTGCCCGTTGTTAAAAAAGTATTTCCACTTTGTATGCACATGAAACAGTGCCAGGAATTGCCCTCAGACAATAATACAGACAATTTAATAGAATCATAGAATCACAGAATCATAGAATCTTAGAATCATAGGGGTTTGAAGGGACCTCTGAAGATCGTAGAGTCCAACAGCCCTGCTGCAGCAGGAACACCAAAGGCAGATCACACAATAACCTGTCCAGACAGGTCTTGAAAGTCTCCAGAGAAGGAGACTCTACAACCTCTCTGGGCAGCCTGTTCCAGTGCTCTGTCACCCTCACAGTAAAGAAGTTTTTCTTCATGTTGAGGTGGAACTTCCTGTGTTGCATCTTGGTGCCATTTCCCCTCGTCCTATCGCAGGGCGCCACTGCAAAGAGATTGGCCCATTCTTGACATCCACCCTTCAGATATTTCTAGACATTAATAAGGTCCCCTCTTAGTCTTCTCTTCTCAAGACTAAACAGCCCCAGGTCTCTCAGCCTTTCCTTGTGTGACAGATGTTCCAGTCATCCAGTTTGTCATACATACTTCATTTCAATTTGCATACATACTCACATATCTACCTACATATATGTACAAAAATTCCTCGTTCAGGTATTTGTTTAGAAAATCATAACTTTAAATTCAGCTTATGTTCAACTGTGATTGAAAACAATTGCAGAGAACAAACTGTGTAGAAACGTTTGGTGGTTTTCATAGAAGTGCTTCTTTAATAACTCAGTAGGCTACGTGTGTTACCATAGCTACATCTGGAATGCAATGCTTTGCTTGCTCTTTCATATAACTCACACTTCACTTAGTTAGTAGTTGCCCCTGTTTGAAGAATAATAGTTCATAGTAACAGGGCCCTGAACAGCCTATGTCTCTGCTTTCAGAGAGGGTAGGACGAAATGGCCTTCTGAGATCACCTCCAACCCAGACCTTTCTGATTCTATACTGTCTTTTAATGAAGCTCAAGTGATAGCAATGCAGTGATACAGTACATTTCTGTGCTAGAAACTATTTTCAAATGACTAGGAGAGTCTTTGGTAAGGACATAACTGGAAAAGGGGAGATTTAGGTTAGACATTGGGAGGAAATTCTTTAGTGTGAGGGTGGTGAGACACTAGAACAGGTTGCTCAGGGAAGTTGTGGATGCCCCATCCCTGGAAGTGTTTAATGCCAGGTTGGGTGGGGCCCTGAGCAACCTGATCTAGTGGGAGGTGTCCTTGCCCAAGCAGGGGTTTGGAACTAGATGAGTCTATGATACAGCTCACAACTGACAAAACCCCCCTATCTTCACACACAGCCGTTTTTTCAAACTCAAACTTGCACAAAGATGGCTTGAAAATATTTGGGAATTTTTTCCTTCTCTTGATTATTTCTCACTAGCTAGCATTTGCATTGCCAGGAATTTTTTTGTGGTGAAGTATTTCACCAAGGAAAGGCTCTGTCTCAATAAGAAGTATGTATTTATTTAAGATACTCAGAGATAGAGATTACCACATAGAATCATAGAATGCCAGGTTGTAAGGGACCTCAAGGATCATCTGGTCCAACCTTTCTAGGTAATACTATAGTTTATATGAAATGGCTCAGCATCCTGTCAAGCTGAGATGTAAAACTGTCCAACTGGGGGAATCTACCACTTCCCTTGGGAGACTATTCCAAAGTTTGATTGTCCTCATGGTGAAAAATTTACCTCCTGTATCCAACCGGAATGTCCCCAGGAGAAACTTGTGCCCATTACCCCTTGTCTTTTCCATGTGACTCCTTGTAAATAGGGATTCTCCATCTTCTTGGTAGCCACCCTCTAAGTACTGGAACACAGTAATAAGGTCTCCTCAAAACCTTCTTTTGTCAAGGCTGAACAAACCCAGTTTTCTCAGCCCCTCCTCATATGGCAGGTCCTTCAGTCCTGTGATCATCCTTGTGTCCCTTCTCTGGACAATGTGTGTGTTTATTTTAATAGTATATTTTAATTCTGTCAAAGAGGACCTAAGCTTTTTGAATATTATCCAAATTGAACTCAAATTCTTCTTCACCTTTTTTTTTTCCACCAGTAGACCAATTTCAGAAAATTTTCTAAGATGCTTACAGAAATCAAAATTCATCAATATACGAAAACTGATTTCTGAAGTTTTCAAAGTCTGCTGATTTTTCATTAATTCAAACAATATAAATCCTTTTAATTTATCTGAAACCCATGCCGTGATCCAGTAAAGCACCCAAGCTAGAGTCAATAAGAATCAGTAATCCAAAGGATAATTTATACAAAACTGAGGTAACAAGGCTTGTAATCTAAAATAAAATGAAAATAATTGCTTCACTGCTGGTGATTTGACATTAACAATCTCTAGAAGCACTGTGTTCTTAAGCAGACTCAGAGAAATACTCTTGTCTAAATATCTCCCAACCCTTCTGTGTCTGACATGCAAGGAACTGGAGGTTCCTCTGTATAAGTCCCCATACCTAACTGGAAGATGCAACTTAAGTCAAACGGTAGCACTGAGTATGTAAGATGAGTGCTGGTCTAAGGAGAAGCAAGATGTATTTAAAGTTCCTTGGAGATTTTAGTGACCAACACATGTTTTTTTAATAGTGCAATCCTGCTGTTAGGTACCCTGTGTATTTCTATTCCTCCTCTTACAGATATGCTACCTTGCCAGGCCCTGCTCCCAGGACTTCTTCTGTATTTGCTCACTGAATGTTAAAATTAAAAGATAGGCTTTTCCTCCCAGAGAGTACCTAATCACTATAAAGTATAAACTCAGCCTATTCCTCAAGTTATTTTCCTTTGTCCCCTTTTGAAGTGTGAACTTTAAGGAACAAATTGATGTATCTCTTTCCAGTTATGTAAGCTCTCCATCACTAGCTATTTCTCTTGTTACTTTCTGTAGAAGTGGATGATGGTGGTTTATGCATGCTTGTGTATGGAAAAAGAACCATGCTCATTTCAGTGCTATTAGATCATGAAATTCTAGTCGTGCAGTTTATAGTCAAGCCATTGGAGAATGATTGCCTTCAATAAATGTAAGAACATGATATGACTGTGCTATTATAGAAAATTCTATGTCTGTCTATCTATCTATCTCTATTTCTTGCCTCTTATAATTTCTAAGATAGAAAATTAAAATTAAAATTAAACTCTGCTGTTATGTGAAAAGATTTTGAAATGCAGCTATTGGGCTACATTCAATCTCTTGCTGTGCAGAAGGTGCAGAGTGGTCTAAGGGAAAAGACAGAAAAAGGCTGAAGAAGCTAGTGACTTTCCTAAAGTCATACATGAAGTATTGTGAGCCTCTGATAATGTATGAGGAGTGATACCCTTTCAGGACCCTCATTATAGGAAAAAGAGCATCATTAGCTCCCAGTAGGCTGATCCTTGGAGCCAACCAGAGAAAACATTCTGTACAGTTGCTGATAGATACCCTAGAATACAGAATATATTTCAGTCAGCACTGATTTACTTTAGAGTTTTACCCAAACTTTAGCCTAGTTGTGTTTATGAAGAATGTAAGATCTTTATTTCCTGTGTCACCCCATATCTTGTTCCAGATACATTTCTTTTGACATACAGTCATTTTGCAGAATGGCTGTGTGCAGAAGACTGGGAGGAATATCTGTCATACATACCATTCCCTACCAACAGGACCTCAGGTAGCCTTTAATATAATTGGTGCCCATCCTTCTACACAGTGGTAAGACACTGAAAGGAAAGACTTGTTATAGATATTTGGTCATTTGTTTTAGGGTATTTCTTTACATCATTAATTGCTCACACAGCTGAGTGCTGCAGTGGGCTGCTATAAACTCTTCAGAAGGGATAGGCAAAGTAGGAGAGGCAGTGGGGCTGCCCTGTGTGTTAGGGAGTATTTTGATTGTCTAGAGCTCAGTGATGATGATGATAGGGTTGAGTGTTTGTGGGTAAGAATCAGGGGGAAGGCCAAGAGGGTAGATATCCCTGAGCTGAAAGACAGGGATCATGTCCGTCAGTTCTCCCTGCAGTGAGACGCCCACCTTCTCCCCACCTTCCCGAGCAAAACCCTCCTGTAGTTCTCCCCACCTGCCTTTTGTTACACCTTCCAGTTAGCTGACCACACTTCTGATCGCCAAAATTTTAATTTTCATGTTTCAAAACAGCAAGGCTTGTATGACAAAACAGCAGGCTATCCCACCAGGCAGTGCTCAGGCTTCCATCTTTCCCACCTGTTTCCCCTGCTGCTCACTCCCCTGTCTGCCCACCTCCTACTTCTCTGACTAATGTAATGTATACTGCAGGCAGGACAGGAACGAGCTTGCCGGCCATCCCCCCTCCACCTCCTGTGAGAGACCCCTCACTGCCAGGCACTTGAGGCTCCCTGTGGCTCCATGCAGAACCTCCATCAATGTTCAAGGGCTTTGCAGAGCTTGCTCTGCGAATGGAGAAAAAATGGCACAGTGCCATGCAGAAGGGAGAAGCAGTGCAGTGCTGGGTGGCAAGGAGGACCGG
>JAJGQW010000076.1:0-18046 GCA_020745705.1 Hemiprocne comata
AACCCTGCAGTGAGACCCACACCCCCCCCCCAACGTCCTTAGCTGCCAGTTTGTCTGGCTTTGAGGAGCTGGGCAGGGAGAGACCATGGAATTCCAGAAGGGTAAGTGGAGAGTTGATAATCTGGGAAGGAACAAGGCCATGGATCAGTGCAGGGTGGGGGGGACCTGCTGGAGAGCAGCTCTGGGGAGAAGGAACACGGGGTCCTGGTGGACAACAGGGTGACCAGGAGCCAGCAACGTGCCCTGCTGGCCAAGAAGGCCAATGGGCTCCTGGGGGGCATCAAGGAGAGTGTGGGCAGCAGGTCAGGGAGGTTCTCCTGCCCCTCTGCTCTGCCCTGGGGGGGACACATCTGGAGAACTGGGTCCAGTTCTGGGCTGCCCAGGTCAGGAAGGACAAGGAGCTGCTGGAGAGAGTCCAGGGCAGGGCCACCAAGATGCTGAGGGCACTGGAGCACCTGCCTGTGAGGAAAGGCTGGGAGAGCTGGGGCTGTTCAGCTGGAGAGGAGGAGACTGAGGGGGGGATCTCATCAACCCTTCTCAACATCTCCAGGGGGTGTCAGGAGGATGGGGCCAGACTCTTCTCAGCAGTGCCCAGTGACAGGACAAGGGGCAATGGGCACAAACTGGAGCACAGGAGGGTCAAGATGAACATGAGGAAAAACTTCTTGACTGTGAGGGTGACAGAGCCCTGGGACAGGCTGCCCAGAGAGGTGGTGGAGTCTCCTTCTCTGGAGACATTCCAAACCATCTGGATGTGTTCCTGTGGGATCTGCTGTAGGATCTGCTGTCACTCTGTTACAACCACCCCTAGGGCTCACTCCTGTCCCTACCTCATCGTTGCTGATGGGCACAGAGGGGTGGAGCAGGTTCCCAATCTCCCTCAGGCTCTCAAAACGTTCTGCCTCCAGCCTGAGGCGCTCGGCGTCGCACTCCAGGATGGCCTCGTCGATCAGGAGCCGCAGCCGCTTGATCTGGGCAACCTGCAGGGCCTGGGAGAGGAGGAACCACCATGGAGAGGCCTTCACCACGGGCCCCTTGCCCAAACGTGGCCTGAACACACCCAACAAGAGCCCCCGAGGGCAAAGGACAGACTGAAGTCAGGGTTTGGAAAGGTCTGAGCGTGCTCTGGTGACAGGGAGAGGGACAAGGGGGAGCAGTTGGCTCCCGTGGTGCCATGCTCGTTAGATGGGGCAGTTAATGAGATGGGAAGGGAGGAAGGGGCTTGAGGAGGACATGTAATGATTGAAGCTGCTCAGATCCCACCAGAAAGCGTGGGATGAGACCACCACGGAGGCTGGAATGCTCTTCAGAAGAAGGGAATGGTCTTGAGAGAAGGGAAAAGTCTTCAGAGGAAGGACATGGAGCAAGAGCTGGTAGGGGATGGGGGGAAACCAGGATCCTCCTGGCAGGGGGCTCAGACCAGGCCCCCTCAATGGGTGCTGGGGCTCTGGGCACCTCTTGCCGCCAACCTGGGCAGCTCCAGGTGGGCTGGTGGCACAGGGAGGACACATGGGAACAGGCTCACCCCCAGGACATCAGCTGTGAGCTCCTCAAGGTTCTGCACACTCTCTGGAACGGACTCATCCGTCCCCACCGGCTCCTTCTTCTGCAGAGGGAGGAGAGAGGAACCCCAGCAAGGTCAGGGAGTAAAACTCAAGGTGAAAATATTCCTTGAGGGAGGGGACTGGAGATCAGAGCCCTGGGGGAGATGCCACCCGTTGGTGACATCCCAGCAGTGAGCAGCTGCCAGGACCTGCGTTCCCACCTCACCTTCATCTTGTCTCCGATGGTTTTGCTGCAGAGGTTCTTCAGCTTGTTCAAGTTATCAGCACGAAACCTGCCTGGAAAAGAGGGAGAGGGGAGGGAGCTGTCAGCAGGATTGGGAGAGGGGCTGGGATCCAACCTTCACCCCAGCACCAAGAGGGGCCACAAAGCCCCTGGTGGGGCAGGAGAGGGGATGGAAGCTGTGGGGAGGCACAGTGCCACCAACCCGGGGCCTTCTGGAGGGTTCTGACGAGGAGGGACTTTGTACAAGGGCATGGAGTGATGGGACAAGGGGGGGATGGCCACCCTGATGCCAGGGATGTGTCACCCCAAGAGGGAGACATCCCAGGGAGGTGTCATCTCCATCTGAAGGCTGGATCAGTTGCAGGGGGGGGGTCCTGGAGATGATCCAAGGGCTGGAGCAGCTCTGCTCTGGAGACAGGCTGAGAGAGTTGGGGGTGTTCAGCCTGGAGAAGAGAAGGCTCCAGGGAGACCTTAGAGCACCTTCCAGTGCCTGAAGGGGCTCCAGGAAAGCTGGGGAGGGGCTTTGGCCAAGGGCAGGGAGGGATGGGATGAGGGGGAATGGATGAAAACTGGAAGAGGGAGATTGAGGTTGGAGATGAGGAGGAAATTCTTTGCTGTGAGGGTGGTGAGACCCTGGCCCAGGTTGCCCAGGGAAGCTGTGGCTGCCCCATCCCTGGAAGTGTTGAAGGGCAGGTTGGATGGGGCTTGGAGCAACCTGGGCTGGTGGGAGGTGTCCCTGCCCGTGCAGGAGGTGGGTCTAGATGGCCTTTAAGATCCCTCCCACCCCAAACCAGTCTGGGATTCTATGATCCAAAGCCAGGGAACAGCAAACCAGCAGCTTCCCACAGCACCAGCAGGATTGCATCAGACAGCTGCTCCTCATGGTGACACCCACACCCCCCCCTGCTTTCTGCAGCACCCACCGCCACCCCGGAGCCCCGTGGGGAGGGGTCCAGGGGCTCAACCCCCACCTCCAGCCTGGAAATCCAGCTTCTCCCACAGGATGAAAGGCCCTTGGATAAAATTAAAGCGGCGCTGACGGGGCCTGGGGATGAGTCGGGCGTGATTAAGCTCGTTGACATTAAAAGGGATTAAAAGGGGTGGTTTGAAGCTGCTAAATGGGGAGTTTTGGGGCACCCACACCCTCCTCCGCACCCAAAAATGGGGCTGGAAGTAAGATTCCGGGCCGGGGGTGGGGGGGTGGGGAGATGGGAGGGATCCCTGAGGGATCCCCAATAGCCCCCGGTGACACCCCAAGGGGGTGATATCTGAAGAAGGTGACATCCCAAGAGCGTGATATCCCAAGAAGGTGACATTCCAAGGGGGTGACATCCCTAAGGGGGGATGGGGGCATCACCTGGGGACAGGCTGGGGACTGAGAGGGGACCCCCACCCTGAGGGTGGGTAAGAGGTGACATGCCCAGCCCAAGGTCCCCTCTGGGGGGGGGATGTGTGTGTGACAAGCCTTCCTGGGGACATTTAAGAGGGGACATGCCCCGTTTGGGACAGAGGGTCCCCTCTGGAGGGGGGTGACAGGCCCTTCTGGGTGTCCCCCACCCCGGGGGTGTGTAAGCGGCCACATGCCCAGCCCAGAGTCCCCTCTGGTGGGGGTGACAGACCCTCCTGGATGTCCCCCAGCCCCGGGGAGGGTGCCAGGTCCCCATAGCCCCCCGTGCCACCAACCCCCGGCCCATCCCCGTCTCCCCCCCCCCCCCACGTACACCTCCGCCAGGCTCCGTCTGCCCGCACCAGCGCGTCGACCAGCGCCGGGTCCTTGAAGCGTTTCCGCTGCATTTCCCGCACCATGGCGGGGTCGCCGCCCTTGTCGGTACGGAACAAATCCAGGTCCAGCACCATGATGGCGGCGGCGGCGGCTCCGACCGGACCCGGCGGCACCGGGACCGCTGCGCATGCGCGGGGCGGCGGAGGGAGAAGGGGGTGCGCGGAAGGCGCATGCGCAGAACGCCGGGCACTGCTTCCAGAACCAGCCGCTAGGCGGCGCTGTGTGTCAGGGGCGGTGACACGGCGAGCAGCGCCCCCTGGCGGAGCGGCGGAGGCACCGAAGGAGCGGGCTGGGCCGTTCCGGGGGGATCCGAGCACCCCCCGGGGACTCTGGGCGTCCCTACGCGCCCCCCCCCCCCCCCTTCATCCCCAGGGGTCCTGCTGTCTCCTTGGCTGCCCCCAGCTCGCTCCGGGTGTTATGGTGGTTCCCAGCCCCGGGGTTCCCCACAATCGCCAGAATCCCCAGGGGGCCCCAAGTGTCCCCCCCGCACCCCCACGGCAGCCCATGGCACCCCACAGCACAAGCACGGGTCCCCATGAGACCCCATGGTACCCCAAAACACCCCGTGGCACCCCACAGCTCCCCGTGACACCCCATGGCACCATATGGCACCCCAAACTACCCCACAGCACTCTACAGCTCCCCATGGCACCTCACAGCTCCCCATAGCACCCCATGGCACACCAAAACACCCCATGGCACTTCATAGCACCCCATAGCTCCCCATGCCCCCAAAACACCCCATGGGACCTCATAGCACCCCACAGCTCCCCATGGCCCTATGGCACCCCAAAACACCCCACAGCTCCCCATGATACACCATGCCCCCTGTAGCACCCCAAAACACCCCATGGCACCCCACAGCACCCACCATTCTGCTCTGCCAGTGGCAGCGCAGCCCCCCAGCAGCCAGTGGCAGCAGCAGGTGCCAGGCCCCCTCAGGGGACATACCTGGGATATGTCCCCCCGCCCCCAGATGGCTGGGTTGGGGTGGCTGCCCCCCCCCCCCCCACGGGCTCAACCCCGCCCCGTCCCCACCGTCCAGCCCCTGAGGGGGGTCCCGGAGGTGCCCTGGGTGCCCCCATCCCTGTGGGGACACTGTTCCCCCGACACGGGGCGGGGGGGGGAAGGGGGGGGGGGGGACGAGAGATACGACTTTATTGGGCTTCTGGGACACATTGAGCCCCCCCCCCGGCACCGCCTGGAAAACCGGGAGAGCCCTGGAAAAGGAGCTGGGAAAGGGGGTCGGGGGGGCTGGCACCGGCCCCCACCCCCAAGGCAGGGGACGCCGGTGCCTGCAGGGATGAGGGGCTTCGGGAGGGGCGAGGTCTGGGGGACCCCCGGGTGTCCCTAGGGGGGGACACATTGACTCGTATGCCAGGGCGGTGGAAAAAGCCACAGAGCTCCTGGTGCCGGGCACCGCTTTGGGGCAAAATCACCCGAACTGCCCAAGTTGTGGTGGCGGCCACGTGAGGGTGGGGAGGGAGAGCGGGGCCAGGCTGGGAACAGGCTGGGTATGGCATGGCCTGGCACGGCACAGGATGGCACGGCACGGGATGGCCTGGCACGGGATGGCACGGCACGGGATGGCACGGCACGGGATGGCACGGCACGCCATTACTCAGCACAGCCACCCTCCACCAGGCACCGGCCCTGGCCCCCGAGCGGTGCCAGCAGCGCCAGCAGCGCCAGGAGTGACAGCAGTGCCAGCAGTGCCAGCAGTGCCCGCAGCGCCAGGAGTGGCAGCAGTGCCAGCAGCGCCAGCAGCGCCAGCAGCGCCAGGAGTGGCAGCAGTGCCAGCAGTGCCAGCAGTGCCAGCGGTGGCAGCAGCGCCAGCAGCGCCAGCAGCGCCAGCAGTGCCAGCAGCGCCAGGAGTGGCAGCAGTGCCAGCAGGCAGCAGTGCCAGCAGCGCCAGCAGTGCCAGCGGTGGCAGCAATGCCAGCAGAGCCAGCAGTGCCAGCAGTGGCAGCAGTGCCAGCAGTGCCAGCAGTGGCACCAGCTCCAGCATTGGCAGCGGTGCCAGCAGTGGCAGCAGTGGCAGCAGTGCCAGCAGTGGCACCAGCTCCAGCAGTGGCACCAGCGCCAGCAGTGCCAGCAGTGCCAGCAGTGCCAGCAGTGCCAGCAGTGGCAGCAGTGCCAGCAGGCAGCCGTGTCACGGCCGGACCTCACACACGCGTGTGCGCCCCTACACCCCCCCCCCCCCCCGTATGCACACGCACCCCCGCGTGTTCAACCCCCCCACGCGTGTGCACCCCCCCCTGCACACACTGCCCCCCCCGTTCAGGGACACGGAGCCGTGGTACAAACCCCCCCTGTATTTGGCAGCTCTCGGCGCTGGCGGGGGGGGGGAACACGGGGGGGGGGGACACGTACAAAAGCCGTCACGAAGCTCCGGTCCGAAGCGGGTCCCTAAGGCCACTTTGGGGGAGGGTGGGGGTGGGCTCGGCCGCCCCCCCCGCCCTGTCACAGCTCGGCGCTGCCACCACCCGGCGACGTCTTCAGGGGAACGGAGTCGAACCCGTCCGGTGTCCTCTGGGGAGGGGGACACTGAGGCACGGAGCAGCGGCCATCCCCACCCCCCCCGCCGTGGTGGCTTCTCGGGTGGCTGCTGCGGGGTTGTGTCATCCCCTTACCTTGGACGTCAGGGACTTGATTTTGCTGAAAAGGGACTTTTTGGTGGAGAAAAGGAGGTCGTCCTCGGCGTCCTCCCCCTCCATGATGGCACAGCTGTCCGGGGCCACCAGCTCGCTGTCCTTGGCCACTGCTGTCATCACCAGCTTGGAGTACTTGTACTCCAGCCTGGGGACAGAGCAGCGACACCAACCCTGTCACCATCACCAGCTTGAGGCACTGAGACCCCAGCCTGGGGATAGAGGGGTGACATCAAGCCTGTCACTGTCATCTTGGAGCATTGGTACTCCAGCTTGGGGACAGAGCAGTGACATTAATGCTGGTGTCCTCAGCAGCTTAGAGTATTGATAGCCCATGCCTGGGGACAGGGTGTGGTGACACCAACCCTGATGCCACCCACCTTGGGGACATCAACCCCAACGTCCTCAGCAGCTCACAGTGTTGATACCCCAGCTTGGGGACAGAGGGTGGTGACAACAACCCTGTCACCATCACCACCAGCTCCTAGTGTTGACACCCTAGCCTGGGGACAGAGAGGTGACACCAACCCTGATGCCACTCACCTTGGGGACATCAACCCCAAGGTCCTCACCAGCTCCTAGCGTTGATGCCCCAGCCTGAGGACAGAGTGGTCACACCAACCCTGATGCCACCACCAGCTTGAAGCATTGATTCCTCACCTTTGGGGGCATCAACCCCCCCGTCCTCACCAGCTCACAGTGTTGATACCCCAGCTTGGGGACAGAGAGCAGTGACACCAACCCCACGCTGGCCATGCCCCCTTCTCTCCCCCTACCCTCTGTCCCCTCCCTGTCCCTCTGTCGCCCCATACCGTTGGTTCTTCCTCCAGAAGTAGGTGGCCAGCGCGGCCAGCAGAGCGGCCAGCCCGGTGCCCGCCGCGATCCCGCCCTTCAGCCACCGCTCGGGGCTGCGGCACCGCCCGGCCCGCGGCACCGGCAGCCGCTGCCCCCCCCGGCACAGCCGCGGCTCCCGCCACACGAAGGTGGTTTTCTGGGGGACACACACACACACACAGCGGGTCACGGGTCATCCTGGGAAGGGACACCAACCCCCCCGGCCATCCCAGGTGGGTGACACTGTCTGGGTGGGTGATGCCAGCCCCCGAGCTGTCCCCAAGGAGGTGACGCCAGCCCCTCTGGCTATGCCAGGTGGGTGACACTGTCTGGGTGGGTGATGCCAGCCCCCCAGCTGTCCCCAAGGAGGTGACGCCAGCCCCTCTGGCTATTCCAGGTGGGTGACACTGTCTGGGTGGGTGATGCCAGCCCCCCAGCTGTCCCCAGTGTCCCCAGGGAGGTGACATCAGCCACCTCCACGGCCCCCCAGCCATCATGGGTGGGTGACACTGGTGGGCGATGCCAGCCCCCCAGCTGTCCCCAAGGAGGTGACGCCAGCCCCTCTGGCTATCCCAGGTGGGTGACACTGTCTGGGTGGGTGATGCCAGCCCCCGAGCTGTCCCCAAGGAGGTGACACCAGCCCCTCTGGCTATCCCAGGTGGGTGACACTGTCTGGGTGGGTGATGCCAGCCCCCCAGCTGTCCCCAAGGAGGTGACGCCAGCCCCTCTGGCTATCCCAGGTGGGTGACACTGTCTGGGTGGGTGATGCCAGCCCCCCAGCTGTCCCCAAGGAGGTGACACCAGCCCCCCTCACCCTTTCGGGGGGGGGGGGTGGTGGTGTGACAGTGTCTGCCAATGCCCAGCTGTTCCCAGGGAGGTGCCACAAGCCCCCTGCCCGCCCCTGGTGGGTGACACTGCCTGGTGGGTGATGCCTGTCCCTGCTGTCACCTCCATACCTGAATGCCACCCACGCAGGCACTGACGATGGGGCGATAGTGGGTGGCAGAGCAGCGGGGACACCCCTCGCTGGTCACCCAGAGGAAGTGGAAGGTGCAGCCGTCACAGGTGCCCTCGGGGCATTTGCTGGGAAGGGGAGGAAATGGGGGGACTGGTGGTGACATTCTAGGGTGGAGGACATGGGGACGCGGAGGTCCCCAAAGCAAAGCACCCAAGGGTTGCACCCAAAGGGTCCCCATGCCCAGCTGGGGCGACACGGGGACAGGGTGGCAGGAGGTGGGGGTGTCACCCTGGAGGATGTGTGAGGATGGTCCCCCTGTCTCCAAAGCCCCTGTGGTCCCCAGCCCGTGTCCCCCCACCTGGGGACAGTCAGGGTGACACAGAGACAGGGTGGCAGGAAGTGTGAGGATGGGCCCCCTGTCCCCAAATCCCCCGTGGTTCCCAGCCCGTGTCCCCCCACCTGGGGACAGTCAGGGTGACACAGGGACAGGGCGGCAGGAGGTGGTGGCGCCACCCTTGGGTGGGAAGGGGGGTAGAGGGTGGTCCCCCTGTCCCCAAATCCCCTATGGTTCCCAGCAGGTCCCCATCCTGCTGGGCACAGCCAGGGTGACATGACAACATGGCAGGAGGTGGAGGTGTCACCCTGGGGGAGGCATGAGGATGGTCCCCTTGTCCCCAGAGCCCCCGCGGTCCCCAGCCCGAATCCCCCCACCTGGGGACAGTCAGGGTGCCAGGGCCCGGGAGCAGCGGGTCACAGCGCAGGCGGACGGTGGTGGCCCGGCCACTGCTGCAGGGCTGTGACATGTCATTGGACCTGCCAAGGGGACACGGGGGAGCTCAGCGGGGGGGACAGCAGGGTCCCTGTCACCCCCTAGCCACCCCTGCTCACCTGTAGAAGAAGACGATGTCGGGCAGTTCAGGGGGGCCGGGGGGGAAGAGCTCCGGGGGGGAGGTGACACCATCCAGTGCTGAGCCGGTGGTGACACCTGCGGTGAGCGGGGTGGGCAGTGTCACCGAGGTGTCCCCAGGGTGTCACTGTGCCACCAGGCTGTCCCCATGTCACTGGGGGGGGGGGGTGTCTCCATGTCACTGTGGTGTCCCAGGGCCATAGGGGTGTCCCAGTGCTACCATGGCGGGTGTCACTGGGATGCCCATGGGGTGTCCCCATGTCCCCACGGGAGGGCGCTCACCCAGGAGCCGGTCGGCCAGGCTGACGGGCTGTGACGTCACGGCCGTCCTGTAGCCCATTACGTCAGCAGGGACCAGGATGGCCTGGCAGACGTACGACGTCACCAGGTGGGCAGTGTCCCTGTCCTGTCCCGTCACGTTGTCACGGCAGGTGGCCATCTTCCTGCCCTGCGGGGACACGGCTCAGCAGGCAGGGCGCACACGTGTGCACATGGGTGTGCAAAGGCCACGCACACGTGTGCTTGCACTCTACATACATGCACACACATGTCTGCACTGCACATGCCTGCGCACGTGTGCCTGCACTCTACATACATGCACACACGTGTGCCTGCGCTGCACATGCCTGCGCACGTGTGCTTGCACTCTATATACATGCACACACGTGTGTCTGCACTGCACATGCCTGCGCACGTGTGCCTGCACTCTACATACATGCACACACGTGTGCCTGCACTGCACATGCCTGCGCACGTGTGCTTGCACTCTACATACATGCACACACGTGTGTCTGCACTGCACATGCCTGTGCACGTGTGCCTGCACTCTACATACATGCACACACGTGTGTCTGCACTGCACATGCCTGCGCACGTGTGCTTGCACTCTACATACATGCGCACACATGTCTGCACTGCACATGCCTGCACACGTGTGCCTGCACTCTACATACATGCACACATGTGTGTCTGCACTGCACATGCCTGCACACGTGTGCTTGCACCCTATATACATGCACACACGTGTGTCTGCACTGCACATGCCTGCGCACGTGTGCCTGCACTCTGCATACATGCACACACGTGTGTCTGCACTGCACATGCCTGCGCACGTGTGCTTGCACTCTACATACATGCACACACGTGTGTCTGCACTGCACATGCCTGCGCACGTGTGCTTGCACTCTGCATACATGCACACAGGTGTGTCTGCACTGCACATGCCTGTGCACGTGTGCTTGCACTCTACATACATGCACACACATGTCTGCACTGCACATGCCTGCGCACGTGTGCTTGCACTCTACATACATGCACACACGTGTGTCTGCACTGCACATGCCTGCGCACGTGTGCTTGCACTCTGCATACATGCACACACGTGTGTCTGCACTGCACATGCCTGCGCACGTGTGCCTGCACTCTACATACATGCACACACGTGTGTCTGCACTGCACATGCCTGCGCACGTGTGCTTGCACTCTACATACATGCGCACACATGTCTGCACTGCACATGCCTGCACACGTGTGCCTGCACTCTACATACATGCACACATGTGTGTCTGCACTGCACATGCCTGCGCACGTGTGCTTGCACCCTATATACATGCACACACGTGTGTCTGCACTGCACATGCCTGCGCACGTGTGCCTGCACTCTGCATACATGCACACACGTGTGTCTGCACTGCACATGCCTGCGCACGTGTGCTTGCACTCTACATACATGCACACACGTGTGTCTGCACTGCACATGCCTGCGCACGTGTGCTTGCACTCTGCATACATGCACACAGGTGTGTCTGCACTGCACATGCCTGTGCACGTGTGCTTGCACTCTACATACATGCACACACATGTCTGCACTGCACATGCCTGTGCACGTGTGCCTGCACTCTACATACATGCACACAGGTGTGTCTGCACTGCACATGCCTGCGCACGTGTGCCTGCACTCTACATACATGCACACACGTGTGTCTGCACTGCACATGCCTGCGCACGTGTGCCTGCACTCTACATACATGCACACACGTGTGTCTGCACTGCACATGCCTGCGCACGTGTGCTTGCACTCTACATACATGCACACCCGTGTGCCTGCACTGCACATGCACACCTTACACGTGTGTCTGCCCTAGAGCTGCCTGCACACGTGTGTTTGCATTGTGTGTGCACTCCTACACATGTGCTTGCACTCTATCCACACACGTGTTTGCACTATACCTGCCTGCACACACGTGTGTGCACGACACCCGCAGGCACACGTGTGTTTACACCACACATGCACAAGTGTCCTTGCACTGTTGTGCACGTCTGCACCTTCACCCTCTCTCCACACCTTTGCCCTCTCTCTACACATGCATGTTCTCCCTCCCTCCCCACATGTTCTCTCTCCCCACACACGTTCTCCCTCACTCCACACCCCCCCACGCCTTCGCCCCCTCTCCCCCCGCCTACAGACGTGTCCCCGTGTCCCCTGGCGGTGGCACCTGGTGGCCGCAGAGCCGCAGGCTGTAGAGGTGGCGGTAGGGGCGGCCCTTGGCACTGAAGCCGCCCGCGGTGGCCAAGGTCCGGCCCGAGCCCAGCGCCGGGAACTCGTAGGACAGGAGGTGGCCCCGCAGGGACAGGGACAGGCTGCAGTTGTTGTAGCACAGGGACCGGAGCTGGGGACAGCGGGGATGGTCAGGGGCTGGCGTCACCCCTGGGGACAGGCGGTGTCACCCAGTGGGGACAGAGAGGTCGACCCCTTGGGGACAGCAGAGGGCTGGTGTCAACCCGCAGGGACAGCTGGGGATGTCACCTACCCAGGGTGGTCAGGGGTTGGTGTCACTTCCCCAGGGTCAGACACTGTCACCCATCCTGTCACCTACCCAGAATGGCCAGGGGGCTGGTGTCACCCATCCAGACCCTGTGACCCACCCTGCCACCCACCCAGGATGGCCAGGGGGCTGGTGTCACCCACCCAGGGTCAGATACTGTCACCCACCCAGGATGGCCAGAGGGGCTGGTGTCACCTCCTTGGCAACAGCTGGGGGGCTGGCACCCATCCAGAACACCCGGAGGGGCTGGTGTCACCCACCCACGATGGGAGGGGGACTGGCATCACCCACGGGGACATTGCCCTGCATCCCCCCCACCCCCGGGGGACACCTGGGGACAGTCACCTGGTTGCTGCGTGTGCCGGGCCCACAGGGTTGGCAGGCGGGGGGCCCGTCAGCGGGGTGACCCCTCAGGTAGGTGCCGGGGGGGCAGGACTGGCAGGTCCCCGAGCTGTGGTCCAGGACATTCCCGGGGGGACACGGGGCACATGTCCCCGCCGGCTTGGGGACACAGCGCCGGCAGAAGGATGCCACGCCCCCCAGCACGTTGGTGACGTTCACCAAGTAGAGCTTGGCCATGTCGTTGGTGTACCGCCGGCCCTGGCACCGAGAGCAGCCGTTACCATTGTCCCCCTGGCACCTGCCACCCTCCCCTCCTCCTGGAGGGTGTCACCTCCCTGTCCCCGCTGTCCCCTCACCTCCTCGCGGTAGGGTGTGCGCTGGAAGGCCCACGTGAAGCTGGTGGTGGCATTTTTCTGCACCACGTAGGTGTAGGACTGCTTCCCCTGGGGACCTGTCCACGTCTCCACCGGAGTGTTGGTGCGGGATTTGACACCCTGAGGGGACACTGGGATGGTGGGACATCTCTCCAGACCCGGAGTGTCCCCTCAGTGTCCCCGTTCCCTCCACTCACCACCATGAAGTAGAGCTCGCAGCTGACACTGCAGATGGTCTCGAAGATGAAGGTGATCCTGGCCACTTCCTTGCTCTCTGTGTCCTCTGTCACTGGGCTCGGGGGGCTGGGGACAGCGTGGGGACACTGCCAGGCTGTCCCATGGCATTGTCCCCAATGCTTGGGGACACCTGACTCACCTGAAGCCGGGAACCACCAGCGTGAGGATCATGAAGTCGTTATCAGAGGCTCCTGCCGCCGTGTAGATGTAGTCCCCGGCCACCTCCCAGCCTGCAGGGACATGGGGACAGCTCACTGGAGTCCCCAGCTGTCACCTTGGGAGGGGACAGTGAGGGAACAGTGTCCTGGCCCTACCTGCCATCCCCTTGTACTCCAAGTTGATGCCACTGAGGACGGTGGTCTCCATGTGGGGGGGCAGCACGTTCCACCACTTGTACTCCAGCCCCAGCACCGGCTCGGTGCCCGCCGGGCAGCTGAGGCAGCCTGGGGACACGAGGGGACAGCCCTGCACCGAGGTGGCACCCACCTCCCTTGGGAGCTCCAGGTGCCCTGCTCACCCCTTGGGGACAGTGACAGGGACGTCCTTACTGGGGCCATAGGGAGAGGAAGGGGACAGCCCTGCACCGGGGTGGCACCCACCTCCCTTGGGAGCTCCGGGTGCCTCAGTCACCCCTTGGGAACAATGACAGGGACGTCCTTACCGGAGCCGTTGGAGTAGGAGCCGTGGGGACAGGGCTGGCAGGCGCTGCCGTTGCGGGTGGCATAGCCGGGGTTGCAGGGGGGACACTTGGTCTTGCCCCCCGAGGGGGGCAGCCTGGCCGCCTCCGGCAGCTCCTCGCTGCAGATCTTCGGCTCTGCCCACTTGAACATCATCTGGGTCTGCCCGGGGGGGGGGGAGAGGAGCGGGGGGGCTGAGCCAGGGGACACAGGGACACTGGGTGACAGCCCCTCCGATGTCCCCCCTGGCCATACCTCCCCGTTGGCATCGCAGGCAGTGTGGGTGTAGAAATAATCCTTGTCGGTGCAGGGGGGTCGTGGTTTGCAGGATGCTGAGCCAGGCTCTGGCCGTGGCAGAGGGGGGACAGTGGCTGAGCCAGCTGGGCGAGGGTCCTTCCCACTGTTCCCACTGTCACCTTCCCCCTGCCACCCTGCCAGCAGCAGCGGGGTGCCCACCAAGGGACGGCAGGTCCTGCCTGCCCCTTCCCCAAGGGGCATCGCGGCAGGGCGGAGGGACGAGGAGATCCCGGGTGAGGGGACAGGGGGAACTCGGGGGAGGGGACAAGGGGAGGGGACACGCTGCCACCTCTCACCGGCGTAGGTGGCGGGCTCGCAGGGCTGGCAGGAGGTGGCACCTTTGCCCGAGAAGGTGTCAGCAGGACAGAGCTGGCAGACGGAGGAGCCGGCGGTGGGGGCGAAGGTGCCGGGTTTGCAGGGGAAGCACTCGGAGGTATAAGCCACCCCTAGTAGGGGGAGGGAGCTCAGGGTGGGGGGCATCCATGGGGGGGAGGGAGGGGGTGTTAGGACCCCCCAGGCTGCGCCCACCTACCCGTGATGCCGATGTTCCTCACCAGCACCGGCTTGGGGAGCTTGGTCCCCATGGAGAACGCCGTGGTCCTCCAGTACAACACGTTGTTGCCACGGCTCAGCTCCACCTGGGAAAGGAGGGAGGGGGGGTGGGGGGGGATGGTCCCACTGCTGAGGAGGGGGTTGGCACCCATGGGTGGGGAGGGTTGAGGGAGCCAACCCCATCTGCTGCCACCTGCCATCCCCTCTGTCCTCATGGAGCATCCTCTCTCTGTAGGGGGATACAAGGGACACTGGGGGGGGAAAGGGACACCAGGGGACACACAAGGGACTCTGGGAGGGACACACAAGGGACCCTGGGGGGGACACACAAGGGACCCTGGGGGCTGTGCCAAGGGACCCCTCCCATGTCAAGTCCCCCCCACACGCCTCACGCTGTGAAACTCCCAGCCCTTCTCCGTCGTCCGCATCCAGCGCGACTCCTCCACTCTGGATTGGCACTGGTCGTTCTGCACCTTTGGGGACAGCGTGAGGACCTCAGCATGTCCCCAGGGACCCCCTCCCATGTCCCCAGGGACCTCCCCTCCCCCATGTCCCTCCTGTCACCTACAAAGAACTCGAAGACAACGCTGCTGTCGGGGTAGATGTACTCGAAGGTGACGGTCCCCGACTGCTTGAGGCTGACAGGGTACATGAGGGTGGCAGTGCACTCGTCCGTGTTGGAGGCCACATAGTCCCCCAGGGGCACCCACGTCGACCTGAGGGGGGGATGACAGGGACCGTGGGCTTTGTCACCACTCCAGACCCTGCAGCTACCAGGATGGGGACGGCTGGGATGGTCCCGAAGCGGGTGGTGGAGCAGGGAGGAGGTGTGTGACATGGGAGATTGGGGACAGCGTGGGGGACTGGTGCTTGTGCCACTAGGTGGGTCGGGGGGTTCAGTGGGTGCTGGTGCCACCAGCTGGGGGCGGGGGGGGGGGGTTGGTGGGTGCTGGTGCCACCAGCTAGGGAGGGGGTTTGGTGGCTCTGGCACTGATCAATGGGCTGTGGTGGAAACTAAAGGCACCAGTTGGGGTCCTGCCACCGTGGTGGGGTGATGCTGCCAGGTTGGGGGTGACGCTACTGGGGTGTCCCCTGCAGGGAAGGGTGACAGAGGGGGTGGGGAACAGGGTGTCAGGGCAACAGGGTGCTCTCCATGCACAGAGGGGTCGCACCCCCATCCCGCTCCCCACCACCCCCATCTGCCCCCATTCCCTGGGGACACCCGGGGGGTTCCATTTCCCCCACCCCCCCATTACCAGCAGGAGGACTCACGCCGTGCAGTTCTCCATGGCTTGGCCGAAGCCATCATCCAGCTCCAGGTTGGTGGCCACGTTGGTGAAGCCGTGGGGCACCTCGTCCCACTCGTCGAAGCGGACACCGGTGCCCAGGGAGTAGGTGCCCCGGGCGCAGGGCCGGCACGCCTGGGCCTGCATGTCCAGGAACTCGCCCTCCCTGCAGGAGAAAGCTGCCCACCGGCCGGGGGGTGTCAGGGGGGTGTCCCCTTTCCCCCCCTCCCCACCCTCCCAGTGCTGCCTCGGCACCTTCAGCACCCTCAGGTTGGAGCACCCCGCTCTGGGATCCCCCATCCTGAGTGTCCCTCTGCGGCCCCAAGGCAAACCCCCCCCAGCTGGTGCCATTGGCACCCACCGACTGTCCCCCCCTCCCAGCCAGTGGCACCAGCACCCACCGAACTCCCCCCCCAGTGGCACCAGCACCCACCGAACTCCCCCATGGCCCTCCCCAAGCCCCCCCCCGCCCAGTATCCCGGAGCTGCCAATGCTAATGAGGGCGTGTGGCTAACAAGCACCCAGGTCCCCTTGTCACCTTCGAAGCCACCGCGCCGGGGCTGCCCCCCCTCCATCCATCATCCTCGTTTCCCCCCCATGCGCACCCCCCGCCCCAATAGCCCCCCCCCTCGAGCCTTACAGCACTCAGTGCCCCTCACGGGGTCGGGCAGGCCGGTGCAGAGCCCCGGGGTGTGTGGCACTGCCACTCTCCAGCGCGACCCCGAGCTGTCACACGCCGTGTACTCGTAGTGGTACTCGGACTGGAATGGAAAACACAGCGGGAGGGGCTGCAGCCCCCAGACCCCCCCCCAGTGCTGCCCCCCCTCCCCGGCATGTGTCCGGCTGATATTTTGGATTTGAGGAAGGGTGCTCGGGGTGGGGTGGCTCGGGTTGCGGGGGGTGCTTGGGGTGGGGGGGAGAGATTGGGGTGGGGATGCTCTAGGTGTTCGGGATGGGGGGGTGGTCAGGGTGGGGGTGCTGGAGGAAGGGGAATGCTGGGGGTGGGGGAAAGCTCAGGGCAAAGGATGCTCGAGGTGGAGGGGGTGCTCTGGGCAGAGAGTGCTCAGCGTGGGGGGGCTCGGGGTGGAGGGGTGCTTGGGGTGGGGGGATGATCTAGGCAGAGGGTTCTCGGGGTGGGGGGGGGTTCGAGGTGGAGGGAGCTTGGGATGGGGGGGTGCTCTGGGCAGGGGATACTTGGGATAGGGGGGTGGTCAGGTGAGGGTGCTGGAGGAATGGGGATGCTGAGGGTGGGGGGTGCTTTGGGCAGGGGGTGCTCGGGGTGCGGGGGTGCTTGGGTTGGGGGTGCTGAAGGATGGGGGATTCGGTGGGTGGGTGGATGCTTGGGGCAGAGGGTGCTTGGGGGGGTGATAATGGGGCAAGGGGGATGCTCAGGGCAGGGGGTGCTTGGGGTGGAGGGGTGCTCAGGGTGGGGGGGTGCAGGGCCAGGGTGTGTACAGGGTAAGGGGTACTCAGGGTAGGGGGAGGCCCAGGGCAGGGGGGTGCTGGGGCAGGAGGGTGCTGGAGTCCCAAGGGATTCGGGGGGTGGGGGGATGCTGGAGTAGGGGTGCTGGGGTCCCAAGGGATGCTGAGAGCACAGGGGTGCTCGGGGTGGGGGGATGCTTGGACCACGGGGGTGTTGGGGGGTGCCTGGCTGGGGGAATACTGAGGGTGGGGCTCCAGGTAGGATGCCCCCCCCACCCCTCCCATCCCAGGACATCCCCACCCAGGAACCCCAAACCCCCAGGAGTACTGTGGGGTCACCCAGGCCACACTTCTGTGCCCAGGACCCCCCAGACCACCCTGGGGGGGCCAAGACAGCCCCAGTGCAGTGCAAGCACCCGGGACCACAACCCCCTCCTCGGGGCGGGGGGGTAAGTGGGGAGGCAAAACCCTATCGTGCAGCTGGACCCTGTCCCAGTTTCCCTTGGTGTGGTCCCGGTACCGGCTAAACACCCGCCTGGGCACCACCAGCCCCGGGACCCCCACCCTGCCCTGGCAGTCCCCCCTCCCCCCCGGGCTGAGTGTTGGAGTAGCCGGGAGAGACAGAGCAGGGCTGGGGACATGGGGGCACCGTGACCGCCCCCCCCACCCCCGGTGCCACCGGCTGTCTTTGGCTCAAGGCCGGTGAGGAGGCGATGCCGGGCTCGGTGAAGCCGGTTAATCCCCCGGGAAGAGAGAAGGGCGGGCCCGGCTGCTCCGCGGTGGATGTGGGAGATGTGGGGTAGCGGGGGGGGGGGAGAAGGAAAGATGCTGGACCCCCCCTACACTCCCCGTCACACCCCGCCCCGCTGCAGCATCTCGGGTTTCGGAGCCGGGCGTCGCGGCTTCGTGCTCCCGGCAGACACCGGAGCGTGGCGGGTTGGCGAGAAAACAGGGAAACAGGGCTTTGATGTGCCCGTCAGCGGGAATTGGGGACGGGGGGGGGGGAAAGGGGGGCGGATGGGAGGGGATGGGGTGCGGGGAGGGGGGTGGAGAGAGGAAAGAGGGGAACAGTGGGAGGAAAAGGGGGATGGAGAGGGGGGAAAGGGGAAAAAT
>JAJGQW010000077.1:0-17769 GCA_020745705.1 Hemiprocne comata
TCGGGTGCTGGATGGACCCCCTGGAGGCCTCTGAGACTACTGGAAGTGCCTCCAGGAGGCATCTGAGGGTTTCTCGGGTGCTGGAGACACATCCTGGAGGCATCTAGAGGTACTTCGGGCGCTGGAGGGACCTCCCAGAGGCATCTGAAGGGACTGGAAGTACCTCCTGGGGATATCTGAGTGTACCTCGGGTGCTGGAGGGACCTCCCGGAGGCATCTGAGGGTACTTCGGGTGCTCGACCGACCTCCTGGAGGCATCTGAGGGGACTTCGGGTGCTCGACCGACCTCCTGGAGGCATCTGAGGGTACCTCGGCTGCTGGAGGGAACTCCCAGAGGCAGCTGAGGGTACTTTCAGTGCTGGAGGGACCTCCCAGAGGCATCTAGAGGTACTTTGGGTCCTGGAGGGACCTCCTGGAGGCATCTGAGCGTACTTCGGGTGCTGGAGGAACATCCTGGAGGACTCTGAGGGTACTTCGGGTGCTCAACTGACCTCCTGGAGGCGTCTGAGGGTCCCTCGGGTGCTGGAGGGACCTCTCACAGGCATCTGAGGGTACTTCGGGTGCTGGAAACACCTCCTGGAGGCATCTGAGTGTAGTTTGCCTGCTGGAGACAGCTCGTGGAGGCATCTTAGTATAGTGTGGGTACTGGAGGCACCTCCTGGAGGCCTCTTAGACTACTGGAAATGCCTCCAGGAGACATCTGAGGGTCCCTCGGGTGCTGGAGGGACCTCCCAGTCGCATCTGAGTGTAGTTTGGTTGGTGGAGGGACCTCCAAGAGTCATCTGAAGGTCCCTCGGGTGCTGGAGGGACCTCCCGGAGTCATCTGAGGGTCCCTCGGGGGCTGGAGGGACCTCCTGGAGGCATCTGAGGGTACTTCGGGTGCGGGAGGGACCTCCCAGAGGCATCTGAGGGTCCCTCGGGTGCTGGAGACACCTCCCGGAGGCCTGTGAGGGTCCCTCGGGGCTGGAAGGTGCTCTCAGGGACTGGAAGGGCCCCTCAACCCCCCCCAGTTCCACCCCCCGCCCCGCGGTGCCGGTGCCGGTGGCGGGAGCGAGAGAAGCTGGGGGCGGGGCGGCTGGGGCTGGGAGGCGTGGTTATGCAAATAGCACCCCCCCGGCAGCCAATGCGGTTGCGGCGAGGCAGGCGCGAGGGGGCGGGTCCCGAGCATGGCAGCGGGAGGGCGGGGCTATGGTAATTTTGTCGGGCAAGGCGAGCGAAGGGGCCGGCGGGAGCCGCGCTGCGGGGTCCGCGGGGCTTTTCGGGGGTGCGTGTGGGTGCGGAGTGCGGGGGAGGGTTTGGGAAGGGCGGGTAAGGGAGCAGGGAGGAGAGTGCGGGGGTGTGTTTTCGGGTGTCGGGGGTGTCGGCGAGGGGTGTGCGTGTGTGTGTTGTTGTGGGGAGGGCGGTGTTGGGGGTGTGCGGGCATCGCTTCTCGGCCTTTTGGCTAAGATCAAGTGTAGTATCTGTTCTTATCAGTTTAATATCTGATACGTCCTCGATGAGAGGACTTTATATTAAACGGATTTTTGGGCGTGGGAGTTGGACCCGGAGCTTGCTCCCTCCGCTCCGCGCATCGTCCCGGTATTGCAGTGTCTCCGGGCACGGTGCAGCCCCGCTCGGCGGGGCCCTGTGGCTCGTTAACGACAGACCCAATGAGCGAGCGGCCTCGGGCCCTTTGCCCTCCCTCTTCCGCCTTCTCGCCCCCGTCCCGGCCCTCAGCGGCCCCAGACAATCCTTCCCCTCCTCAGCAAACCCAGCCCATCTGCCCCGCTCACCCCGAGCTGCGCCGCTCCACCGGGGAATCACGGAGCCGTTCGGCTCGGAACGATCTCCCGACCGTCAAGCCCACCCAGGTCGCCCTGGAGGTCTCTGAGGGTACCTCGGGTGCTGGAATGACCCCCAAGAGGCATCTGAGGGTACTTGGGGTGCTGGAGGGACCTCCTGGAGGTATCTGAGATTACTTTTAGTGCTAGAGGGACCTCCTGGAGGTATCGGAGGGTAAATTGGGTGCTGGAGGGACCTCCCAGAGGCATCTGAGGGTACTTCGGGTGCTGGAGGGACCTCCTGGAGGCCTCTAAGGGTACTTTTGGTGCTGGAGATACCTCCTGGAGGTATCGGAGGGTAGATTGGGTGCTGGAGCGACCTCCAAGAGGCATCTGAGGGTCCCTCGGGGGCTGGAGACACCTCCTGGAGGCATCTGAGGGTACTTTGGGTGCTGGAGGGACCTCCCGGAGGCATCTGAGAGTAATTTGGGTGCTGGAGACACATCCTGGAGGCATCTGAGGGTACTTTAGGTGCTGGAGGGACCTTCCAGAGGCATCTGAGGGTACCTCGGGTGCTGGAGGGACCTTCCAGAGGCATCTGAGTGTAGTTTATTTGGTGGAGGGACCCTCCAGGAGGCATCTGAGGGTACTTCGGGTCCTGGAGGGACCTCCTGGAGGCATCTGAGAGTAGTTCGGGTGCTGGAGGAACATCCTGGAGGACTCTGAGGGGACTGGAAGTACCTCCTGGGGATATCTGAGGGTACCTCGTGTGCTGGAGGGACCTCCTGGAGGCATCTGAGGGTACTTTGGGTGCTGGAGGGACCTCCAAGAGGCATCTGAGGGTACTTTGAGTTCCTGAGGGACCTCCTGGAGACATCTGAGCATACTTCGGGTGCTCGAGGCACCTCCCAGAGGTATCTGAGAGTACTTTTAGTGCTAGAGGGACCTCCTGGAGGTATCGGAGGGGAGATTGGGTGCTGGAGCGACCTCCCAGAGGCATCTGAGGGTACTTCGGGTGCGGGAGGGACCTCCCAGAGGCATCTGAGGGTACTTTGGGTGTGGGAGGGACCTCCCAGAGGCATCTGAGGGTACTTCGGGTGCGGGAGGGACCTCCCAGAGGCATCTGAGGGTACTTCGGGTGTGGGAGGGACCTCCTGGAGACATCTGAGCATACTTCGGGTGCTGGAGGGAACTCCTGGAGGCATCTGAGGGGACTGGAAGTACCTCCTGGGGATATCTGAGTGTACCTCGGGTGCTGGAAGGACCTCCCAGAGGCATCTGAAGGTACCTCGTGTGCTGGAGGGACCTCCTGGAGGCATCTGAGGGTACTTCGGGTCCTGGAGGGACCTCCTGGAGGCATCTGAGAGTACTTCGGGTGCTGGAGGAACATCCTGGAGGACTCTGAGGGTACTTCGGGTGCTCAACTGACCTCCTGGGGGCGTCTGAGGGTCCCTCGGGTGCTGGAGGGACCTCTCACAGGCATCTGAGGGTCCCTCGGGTGCTGGATGGACCCCCTGGAGGCCTCTGAGACTACTGGAAGTGCCTTCAGGAGGCATCTGGGGGTTTCTCGGGTGCTGGAGACACATCCTGGAGGCATCTAGAGGTACTTCGGGTGCTGGAGGGACCTCCCAGAGGCATCTGAAGGGACTGGAAGTACCTCCTGGGGATATCTGAGTGTACCTCGGGTGCTGGAAGGACCTCCCAGAGGCATCTGAGGGTACCTCGGGTACTGGAGGGACCTCCCAGAGGCATCTGAGGGTACCTCGGATGCTGGAGGGACCTTCCGGAGGCATCTGAGGGTACTTTGGGTGCTCGACCGACCTCCTGGAGGCATCTGAGAGGACTTCGGGTGCTCGACTGACCTCCTGGAGGCATCTGAGGGTACCTCGGCTGCTGGAGGGACCTCCAAGAGGCAGCTGAGGGTACTTTCGGTGCTGGAGGGACCTATTGGAGGCATCTGAGGGTACTTCGGGTCCTGGAGGGACCTCCTGGAGGCATCTGAGCGTACTTCGGGTGCTGGAGGAACATCCTGGAGGACTCTGAGGGTACTTCGGGTGCTCAACTGACCTCCTGGGGGCGTCTGAGGGTACCCCGGGTGCTGGAGACACCTCCTGGAGGTATCTGAGGGTACTTCGGTTGCTGGAGGCACCTCCCAGAGGTATCTGAGAGTACTTTTAGTGCTAGAGGGACCTCCTGGAGGTATCGGAGGGGAGATTGGGTGCTGGAGGGACCTCCCAGAGGCATCTGAGGGTACTTTGGGTGTGGGAGGGACCTCCCAGAGGCATCTGAGGGTACTTTGGGTGTGGGAGGGACCTCCCAGAGGCATCTGAGGGTACTTCGGGTGCGGGAGGGACCTCCCAGAGGCATCTGAGGGTACTTTGGGTGTGGGAGGGACCTCCTGGAGACATCTGAGCATACTTCGGGTGCTGGAGGGAACTCCTGGGGGCATCTGAGGGGACTGGAAGTACCTCCTGGGGATATCTGAGTGTACCTCGGGTGCTGGAAGGACCTCCCAGAGGCATCTGAAGGTACCTCGTGTGCTGGAGGGACCTCCTGGAGGCATCTGAGGGTACTTCGGGTGCGGGAGGGACCTCCCGGAGGCATCTGAGGGTACTTCGGGTGCTGGAAGAACATCCTGGAGGACTGTGAGGGTACTTCGGGTGCTGGAGGGAACTCCTGGGGGCATCTGAGGGGACTGGAAGTACCTCCTGGGGATATCTGAGTGTACCTCGGGTGCTGGAAGGACCTCCCAGAGGCATCTGAAGGTACCTCGTGTGCTGGAGGGACCTCCTGGAGGCATCTGAGGGTACTTCGGGTCCTGGAGGGACCTCCTGGAGGCATCTGAGAGTACTTCGGGTGCTGGAGGAACATCCTGGAGGACTCTGAGGGTACTTCGGGTGCTCAACTGACCTCCTGGGGGCGTCTGAGGGTCCCTCGGGTGCTGGAGGGACCTCTCACAGGCATCTGAGGGTACCTCGGGTGCTGGATGGACCCCCTGGAGGCCTCTGAGACTACTGGAAGTGCCTCCAGGAGGCATCTGAGGGTTTCTCGGGTGCTGGAGGGACCTCCTGGAGGCCTCTAAGGGTACTTTTGGTGCTGGAGATACCTCCTGGAGGTATCGGAGGGTAGATTGGGTGCTGGAGCGACCTCCAAGAGGCATCTGAGGGTCCCTCGGGGGCTGGAGACACCTCCTGGAGGCATCTGAGGGTACTTTGGGTGCTGGAGGGACCTCCCGGAGGCATCTGAGAGTAATTTGGGTGCTGGAGACACATCCTGGAGGCATCTGAGGGTACTTTAGGTGCTGGAGGGACCTTCCAGAGGCATCTGAGTGTAGTTTATTTGGTGGAGGGACCTCCTGGAGGCATCTGAGGGTACTTCGGGTGCTGGAAGGACCTCCCAGAGGAATCTGAAGGTACCTCGTGTGCTGGAGGGACCTCCTGGAGGCATCTGAGGGTACTTTGGGTGCTGGAGGGACCTCCAAGAGGCATCTGAGGGTACTTTGAGTTCCTGAGGGACCTCCTGGAGACATCTGAGCATACTTCGGGTGCTCGAGGCACCTCCCAGTGGTATCTGAGAGTACTTTTAGTGCTAGAGGGACCTCCTGGAGGTATCGGAGGGGAGATTGGGTGCTGGAGGGACCTCCCAGAGGCATCTGAGGGTACTTCGGGTGCGGGAGGGACCTCCCAGAGGCATCTGAGGGTACTTCGGGTGCGGGAGGGACCTCCTGGAGGCATCTGAGGGTACTTCGGGTGCTGGAGGGAACTCCTGGAGGCATCTGAGGGGACTGGAAGTACCTCCTGGGGATATCTGAGGGTACCTCGGGTGCTGGAAGGACCTCCCAGAGGCATCTGAAGGTACCTCGTGTGCTGGAGGGACCTCCTGGAGGCATCTGAGGGTACTTCGGGTCCTGGAGGGACCTCCTGGAGGCATCTGAGAGTACTTCGGGTGCTGGAGGAACATCCTGGAGGACTCTGAGGGTACTTCGGGTGCTCAACTGACCTCCTGGGGGCGTCTGAGGGTCCCTCGGGTGCTGGAGGGACCTCTCACAGGCATCTGAGGGTACCTCGGGTGCTGGATGGACCTCCTGGAGGCCTCTGAGACTACTGGAAGTGCCTCCAGGAGGCATCTGAGGGTTTCTCGGGTGCTGGAGACACATCCTGGAGGCATCTAGAGGTACTTCGGGTGCTGGAGGGACCTCCCAGAGGCATCTGAGGGGACTGGAAGTACCTCCTGGGGATATCTGAGTGTACCTCGGATGCTGGAGGGACCTCCCGGAGGCATCTGAGGGTACTTCGGGTGCTCGACCGACCTCCTGGAGGCATCTGAGGGGACTTCGGGTGCTCGACTGACCTCCTGGAGGCATCTGAGGGTACCTCGGCTGCTGGAGGGAACTCCCAGAGGCAGCTGAGGGTACTTTGGATGCTGGAGGGACCTCCTGGAGGCTTCTGAGGGTACTTTCGGTGCTGGAGGGACCTATTGGAGGCATCTGAGGGTACTTCGGGTGCTGGAAGAACATCCTGGAGGACTCTGAGGGTACTTCGGGTGCTGGAGGAACATCCTGGAGGCCTCTGAGGGTACTTTGGGTGCTGGAGACACCTCCCAGAGGTATCTGAGAGTACTTTTAGTGCTAGAGGGACCTCCTGGAGGTATCGGAGGGGAGATTGGGTGCTGGAGGGACCTCCCAGAGGCATCTGAGGGTACTTCGGGTGCGGGAGGGACCTCCCAGAGGCATCTGAGGGTACTTCGGGTGCTGGAGGGACCTCCTGGAGGCCTCTGAGGGTCCCTCGGGGGCTGGAGACACCTCCTGGAAGCATCTGAGGGTACTTCGGGTGCTGGAAACACCTCCTGGAGGCATCTGAGTGTAGTTTGCCTGCTGGAGACAGCTCGTGGAGGCATCTTAGTATAGTGTGGGTACTGGAGGCACCTCCTGGAGGTCTCTTAGACTACTGGAAATGCCTCCAGGAGACATCTGAGGGTACCTCGGGTGCTGGAAGGACCTCCCAGACGCATCTGAGTGTAGTTTGGTTGGTGGAGGGACCTCCAAGAGGCATCTGAAGGTCCCTCGGGTGCTGGAGACACCTCCCGGAGGCCTGTGAGGGTCCCTCGGGGCTGGAAGGTGCTCTCAGGCCTCCCCAGGCTCCAGAGCCAGGGCAGAGGGACTGGAAGGGCCCCTCAACCCCCCCCAGTTCCACCCCCCGCCCCGCGGTGCCGGTGCCGGTGGCGGGAGCGAGAGAAGCTGGGGGCGGGGCGGCTGGGGCTGGGAGGCGTGGTTATGCAAATAGCACCCCCCCCGGCAGCCAATGCGGTTGCGGCGAGGCAGGCGCGAGGGGGCGGGTCCCGAGCATGGCAGCGGGAGGGCGGGGCTATGGTAATTTTGTCGGGCAAGGCGAGCGAAGGGGCCGGCGGGAGCCGCGCTGCGGGGTCCGCGGGGCTTTTCGGGGGTGCGTGTGGGTGCGGAGTGCGGGGGAGGGTTTGGGAAGGGCGGGTAAGGGAGCAGGGAGGAGAGTGCGGGGGTGTGTTTTCGGGTGTCGGGGGTGTCGGCGGGGGGTGTGCGTGTGTGTGTTGTTGTGGGGAGGGCGGTGTTGGGGGTGTGCGGGCATCGCTTCTCGGCCTTTTGGCTAAGATCAAGTGTAGTATCTGTTCTTATCAGTTTAATATCTGATACGTCCTCGATGAGAGGACTTTATATTAAACGGATTTTTGGGCGTGGGAGTTGGACCCGGAGCTTGCTCCCTCCGCTCCGCGCATCGTCCCGGTATTGCAGTGTCTCCGGGCACGGTGCAGCCCCGCTCGGCGGGGCCCTGTGGCTCGTTAACGACAGACCCAATGAGCGAGCGGCCTCGGGCCCTTTGCCCTCCCTCTTCCGCCTTCTCGCCCCCGTCCCGGCCCTCAGCGGCCCCAGACAATCCTTCCCCTCCTCAGCAAACCCAGCCCATCTGCCCCGCTCACCCCGAGCTGCGCCGCTCCACCGGGGAATCACGGAGCCGTTCGGCTCGGAACGATCTCCCGACCGTCAAGCCCACCCAGGTCGCCCTGGAGGTCTCTGAGGGTACCTCGGGTGCTGGAATGACCCCCAAGAGGCATCTGAGGGTACTTGGGGTGCTGGAGGGACCTACTGGAGGCATCTGAGGGTACTTCGGGTGCTGGAAGAACATCCTGGAGGACTCTGAGGGTACTTCGGGTGCTGGAGGGACCTCCTGGAGGCATCTGAGGGTACTTCGGGTCCTGGAGGGACCTCCTGGAGGCATCTGAGAGTACTTCGGGTGCTGGAAACACCTCCTGTAGGCATCTGAGTGTAGTTTGCCTGCTGGAGACAGCTCGTGGAGGCATCTTAGTATAGTGTGGGTACTGGAGGGACCTCCTGGAGGACTCTTAGACTACTGGAAATGCCTCCAGGAGACATCTGAGGGTACCTCGGGTGCTGGAGGGACCTCCCAGACGCATCTGAGTGTAGTTTGGTTGGTGGAAGGACCTCCTGGAGACATCTGACCGTACTTCGGGTGCTGGAGGGACCTCCCAGAGGCATCTGAGGGTACTTTGAGTTCCTGAGGGACCTCCTGGAGAAATCTGAGCGTACTTTGGGTGCTGGAGGCACCTCCCAGAGGTATCTGAGAGTACTTTTAGTGCTAGAGGGACCTCCTGGAGGTATCGGAGGGGAGATTGGGTGCTGGAGGGACCTCCCAGAGGCATCTGAGGGTACTTCGGGTGCGGGAGGGACCTCCCAGAGGCATCTGAGGGTACTTTGGGTGCGGGAGGGACCTCCTGGAGGCATCTGAGGGTACTTCGGGTGCGGGAGGGACCTCCTGGAGGCATCTGAGGGTACTTCGGGTGCTGGAGGGACCACCTGGAGGCATCTGAGGGGACTGGAAGTACCTCCTGGGGATATCTGAGGGTCCCTCGGGTGCTGGAAGGACCTCCCAGAGGCATCTGAAGGTACCTCGTGTGCTGGAGGGACCTCCTGGAGGCATCTGAGGGTACTTCGGGTCCTGGAGGGACCTCCTGGAGGCATCTGAGAGTACTTCGGGTGCTGGAGGAACATCCTGGAGGACTCTGAGGGTACTTCGGGTGCTCAACTGACCTCCTGGGGGCGTCTGAGGGTCCCTCGGGTGCTGGAGGGACCTCTCACAGGCATCTGAGGGTACCTCGGGTGCTGGATGGACCCCCTGGAGGCCTCTGAGACTACTGGAAGTGCCTCCAGGAGGCATCTGAGGGTTTCTCGGGTGCTGGAGGGACCTCCTGGAGGCCTCTAAGGGTACTTTTGGTGCTGGAGATACCTCCTGGAGGTATCGGAGGGTAGATTGGGTGCTGGAGCGACCTCCAAGAGGCATCTGAGGGTCCCTCGGGGGCTGGAGACACCTCCTGGAGGCATCTGAGGGTACTTTGGGTGCTGGAGGGACCTCCCGGAGGCATCTGAGAGTAATTTGGGTGCTGGAGACACATCCTGGAGGCATCTGAGGGTACTTTAGGTGCTGGAGGGACCTTCCAGAGGCATCTGAGTGTAGTTTATTTGGTGGAGGGACCTCCTGGAGGCATCTGAGGGTACTTCGGGTGCTGGAAGGACCTCCCAGAGGAATCTGAAGGTACCTCGTGTGCTGGAGGGACCTCCTGGAGGCATCTGAGGGTACTTTGGGTGCTGGAGGGACCTCCAAGAGGCATCTGAGGGTACTTTGAGTTCCTGAGGGACCTCCTGGAGACATCTGAGCATACTTCGTGTGCTGGAGGCACCTCCCAGAGGTATCTGAGAGTACTTTTAGTGCTAGAGGGACCTCCTGGAGGTATCGGAGGGGAGATTGGGTGCTGGAGGGACCTCCCAGAGGCATCTGAGGGTACTTCGGGTGCGGGAGGGACCTCCCAGAGGCATCTGAGGGTACTTCGGGTGCTGGAGGGACCTCCTGGAGGCATCTGAGGGTACTTCGGGTGCGGGAGGGACCTCCTGGAGGCATCTGAGGGTACTTCGGGTGCTGGAGGGAACTCCTGGAGGCATCTGAGGGGACTGGAAGTACCTCCTGGGGATATCTGAGTGTACCTCGGGTGCTGGAAGGACCTCCCAGAGGCATCTGAAGGTACCTCGTGTGCTGGAGGGACCTCCTGGAGGCATCTGAGGGTACTTCGGGTCCTGGAGGGACCTCCTGGAGGCATCTGAGAGTACTTCGGGTGCTGGAGGAACATCCTGGAGGACTCTGAGGGTACTTCGGGTGCTCAACTGACCTCCTGGGGGCGTCTGAGGGTCCCTCGGGTGCTGGAGGGACCTCTCACAGGCATCTGAGGGTACCTCGGGTGCTGGATGGACCCCCTGGAGGCCTCTGAGACTACTGGAAGTGCCTCCAGGAGGCATCTGAGGGTTTCTCGGGTGCTGGAGGGACCTCCTGGAGGCCTCTAAGGGTACTTTTGGTGCTGGAGATACCTCCTGGAGGTATCGGAGGGTAGATTGGGTGCTGGAGCGACCTCCAAGAGGCATCTGAGGGTCCCTCGGGGGCTGGAGACACCTCCTGGAGGCATCTGAGGGTACTTTGGGTGCTGGAGGGACCTCCCGGAGGCATCTGAGAGTAATTTGGGTGCTGGAGACACATCCTGGAGGCATCTGAGGGTACTTTAGGTGCTGGAGGGACCTTCCAGAGGCATCTGAGTGTAGTTTATTTGGTGGAGGGACCTCCTGGAGGCATCTGAGGGTACTTCGGGTGCTGGAAGGACCTCCCAGAGGAATCTGAAGGTACCTCGTGTGCTGGAGGGACCTCCTGGAGGCATCTGAGGGTACTTTGGGTGCTGGAGGGACCTCCTGGAGACATCTGAGCATACTTCGGGTGCTCGAGGCACCTCCCAGTGGTATCTGAGAGTACTTTTAGTGCTAGAGGGACCTCCTGGAGGTATCGGAGGGGAGATTGGGTGCTGGAGGGACCTCCCAGAGGCATCTGAGGGTACTTCGGGTGCGGGAGGGACCTCCCAGAGGCATCTGAGGGTACTTTGGGTGCGGGAGGGACCTCCCAGAGGCATCTGAGGGTACTTCGGGTGCGGGAGGGACCTCCTCGAGGCATCTGAGGGTACTTCGGGTGCTGGAGGGAACTCCTGGAGGCATCTGAGGGGACTGGAAGTACCTCCTGGGGATATCTGAGTGTACCTCGGGTGCTGGAAGGACCTCCCAGAGGCATCTGAAGGTACCTCGTGTGCTGGAGGAACCTCCTGGAGGCATCTGAGGGTACTTCGGGTCCTGGAGGGACCTCCTGGAGGCATCTGAGAGTACTTCGGGTGCTGGAGGAACATCCTGGAGGACTCTGAGGGTACTTCGGGTGCTCAACTGACCTCCTGGGGGCGTCTGAGGGTCCCTCGGGTGCTGGAGGGACCTCTCACAGGCATCTGAGGGTCCCTCGGGTGCTGGATGGACCTCCTGGAGGCCTCTGAGACTACTGGAAGTGCCTCCAGGAGGCATCTGAGGGTTTCTCGGGTGCTGGAGACACATCCTGGAGGCATCTAGAGGTACTTCGGGTGCTGGAGGGACCTCCCAGAGGCATCTGAGGGGACTGGAAGTACCTCCTGGGGATATCTGAGTGTACCTCGGATGCTGGAGGGACCTCCCGGAGGCATCTGAGGGTACTTCGGGTGCTCGACCGACCTCCTGGAGGCATCTGAGGGGACTTCGGGTGCTCGACTGACCTCCTGGAGGCATCTGAGGGTACCTCGGCTGCTGGAGGGAACTCCCAGAGGCAGCTGAGGGTACTTTGGATGCTGGAGGGACCTCCTGGAGGCTTCTGAGGGTACTTTCGGTGCTGGAGGGACCTATTGGAGGCATCTGAGGGTACTTCGGGTGCTGGAAGAACATCCTGGAGGACTCTGAGGGTACTTCGGGTGCTGGAGGAACATCCTGGAGGCCTCTGAGGGTACTTCGGGTGCTGGAGACACCTCCCAGAGGTATCTGAGAGTACTTTTAGTGCTAGAGGGACCTCCTGGAGGTATCGGAGGGGAGATTGGGTGCTGGAGGGACCTCCCAGAGGCATCTGAGGGTACTTCGGGTGCGGGAGGGACCTCCCAGAGGCATCTGAGGGTACTTCGGGTGCTGGAGGGACCTCCTGGAGGCCTCTGAGGGTCCCTCGGGGGCTGGAGACACCTCCTGGAAGCATCTGAGGGTACTTCGGGTGCTGGAAACACCTCCTGGAGGCATCTGAGTGTAGTTTGCCTGCTGGAGACAGCTCGTGGAGGCATCTTAGTATAGTGTGGGTACTGGAGGCACCTCCTGGAGGCCTCTTAGACTACTGGAAATGCCTCCAGGAGACATCTGAGGGTACCTCGGGTGCTGGAGGGACCTCCCAGACGCATCTGAGTGTAGTTTGGTTGGTGGAGGGACCTCCAAGAGGCATCTGAAGGTCCCGGGGGTGCTGGAGGGACCTCCCGGAGGCCTGTGAGGGTCCCTCGGGGCTGGAAGGTGCTCTCAGGCCTCCCCAGGCTCCAGAGCCAGGGCAGAGGGACTGGAAGGGCCCCTCAACCCCCCCCAGTTCCACCCCCCGCCCCGCGGTGCCGGTGCCGGTGGCGGGAGCGAGAGAAGCTGGGGGCGGGGCGGCTGGGGCTGGGAGGCGTGGTTATGCAAATAGCACCCCCCCCGGGAGCCAATGCGGTTGCGGCGAGGCAGGCGCGAGGGGGCGGGTCCCGAGCATGGCAGCGGGAGGGCGGGGCTATGGTAATTTTGTCGGGCAAGGCGAGCGAAGGGGCCGGCGGGAGCCGCGCTGCGGGGTCCGCGGGGCTTTTCGGGGGTGCGTGTGGGTGCGGAGTGCGGGGGAGGGTTTGGGAAGGGCGGGTAAGGGAGCAGGGAGGAGAGTGCGGGGGTGTGTTTTCGGGTGTCGGGGGTGTCGGCGAGGGGTGTGCGTGTGTGTGTTGTTGTGGGGAGGGCGGTGTTGGGGGTGTGCGGGCATCGCTTCTCGGCCTTTTGGCTAAGATCAAGTGTAGTATCTGTTCTTATCAGTTTAATATCTGATACGTCCTCGATGAGAGGACTTTATATTAAACGGATTTTTGGGCGTGGGAGTTGGACCCGGAGCTTGCTCCCTCCGCTCCGCGCATCGTCCCGGTATTGCAGTGTCTCCGGGCACGGTGCAGCCCCGCTCGGCGGGGCCCTGTGGCTCGTTAACGACAGACCCACTGAGCGAGCGGCCTCGGGCCCTTTGCCCTCCCTCTTCCGCCTTCTCGCCCCCGGCCCGGCCCTCAGCGGCCCCAGACAATCCTTCCCCTCCTCAGCAAACCCAGCCCATCTGCCCCGCTCACCCCGAGCTGCGCCGCTCCACCGGGGAATCACGGAGCCGTTCGGCCCGGAACGATCTCCCGACCGTCAAGCCCACCCAGGTCGCCCCTTCTGGTTCCTGCTGGAGGCATCTGAGGGTACTTGGGGTGCTGGAGGGACCTCCCAGAGGCATCTGAGGGTACTTCGGGTGCGGGAGGGACCCCCCAGAGGCATCTGAGCGTAGTTTGGATGCTGGAGGGACCTACTGGAGGCTTCTGAGGGTACTTCGGGTGCTAGAGGGACCTCCTGGAGGCACCTGAGAGTAGTTTCGGTGGTGGAGGGACCTCCCACAGGCATCTGAGGGTACTTCGGGTGCTGGAGGGACCTCCTGGAGGCCTCTGAGACTACTGGAAGTGCCTGCAGGAGGCATCTGAGGGTTTCTCGGGTGCTGGAGACACATCCTGGAGGCACCTAGAGGTACTTCGGGTGCTGGAGGGACCTCCCAGAGGCATCTGAGGGGACTGGAAGGACCTCCCAGAGGCATCTGAGGGTACTTTTGATGCTAGAGGGAACTCCCTGAGGCATCTGAGGGTACCTCGGGTGCTGGAGGGAACTCCCAGAGGCATCTAAGGGTACTTTGGATGCTGGACTGACCCCCTGGAGGCATCTGAGGGTACTTCGGGTGCTGAAGGGACCTCCTAGAGGGATGTGAGCATAAAGGAAGTACCTGCTGGAGGCTTCTGAGCGTGGTTTGGGTGCTGGAGGGACCTCCAATAGACATCTGAGGGTACTTTGGGTGCTGGAGACACCTTCTGGAGGCATCTGAGGGTACCTGGGGTGCTGGGGGGACCTCCTGGAGGTATCGGAGGGGAGATTGGGTGCTGGAGGGACCTCCCAGAGGCATCTGAGGGTACTTTGAGTTCCTGAGGGACCTCCTGGAGACATCTGAGCGTACTTCGGGTGCTGGAGGCACCTCCCAGAGGTATCTGAGAGTACTTTTAGTGCTAGAAGGACCTCCTGGAGGCATCGGAGGGGAGATTGGGTGCTAGAGGGACCTCCCAGAGGCATCTGAGGGTACCTCGGGTGCTGGAAGGACCTCCCAGAGGCATCTGAGGGTACCTCGGGTGCTGGAGGGACCTCCTGGAGGCATCTGAGGGGACTTCGGGTGCTCGACCGACCTCCTGGAGGCATCTGAGGGGACTTCGGGTGCTCGACTGACCTCCTGGAGGCATCTGAGGGTACCTCGGCTGCTGGAAGGACCTCCCAGAGGCATCTGAGGGTACCTCGGGTGCTGGAAACACCTCCTGTAGGCATCTGAGTGTAGTTTGCCTGCTGGAGACAGCTCGTGGAGGCATCTTAGTATAGTGTGGGTACTGGAGGCACCTCCTGGAGGCCTCTTAGACTACTGGAAATGCCTCCAGGAGACATCTGAGGGTCCCTCGGGTGCTGGAGGGACCTCCCAGACGCATCTGAGTGTAGTTTGGTTGGTGGAGGGACCTCCAAGAGGCATCTGAAGGTCCCTCGGGTGCTGGAGGGACCTCCCGGAGGCCTGTGAGGGTCCCTCGGGGCTGGAAGGTGCTCTCAGGCCTCCCCAGGCTCCAGAGCCAGGGCAGAGGGACTGGAAGGGCCCCTCAACCCCCCCCAGTTCCACCCCCCGCCCCGCGGTGCCGGTGCCGGTGGCGGGAGCGAGAGAAGCTGGGGGCGGGGCGGCTGGGGCTGGGAGGCGTGGTTATGCAAATAGCACCCCCCCGGGAGCCAATGCGGTTGCGGCGAGGCAGGCGCGAGGGGGCGGGTCCCGAGCATGGCAGCGGGAGGGCGGGGCTATGGTAATTTTGTCGGGCAAGGCGAGCGAAGGGGCCGGCGGGAGCCGCGCTGCGGGGTCCGCGGGGCTTTTCGGGGGTGCGTGTGGGTGCGGAGTGCGGGGGAGGGTTTGGGAAGGGCGGGTAAGGGAGCAGGGAGGAGAGTGCGGGGGTGTGTTTTCGGGTGTCGGGGGTGTCGGCGAGGGGTGTGCGTGTGTGCGTTGTTGTGGGGAGGGCGGTGTTGGGGGTGTGCGGGCATCGCTTCTCGGCCTTTTGGCTAAGATCAAGTGTAGTATCTGTTCTTATCAGTTTAATATCTGATACGTCCTCGATGAGAGGACTTTATATTAAACGGATTTTTGGGCGTGGGAGTTGGACCCGGAGCTTGCTCCCTCCGCTCCGCGCATCGTCCCGGTATTGCAGTGTCTCCGGGCACGGTGCAGCCCCGCTCGGCGGGGCCCTGTGGCTCGTTAACGACAGACCCAATGAGCGAGCGGCCTCGGGCCCTTTGCCCTCCCTCTTCCGCCTTCTCGCCCCCGTCCCGGCCCTCAGCGGCCCCAGACAATCCTTCCCCTCCTCAGCAAACCCAGCCCATCTGCCCCGCTCACCCCGAGCTGCGCCGCTCCACCGGGGAATCACGGAGCCGTTCGGCCCGGAACGATCTCCCGACCGTCAAGCCCACCCAGGTCGCCCTGGAGGTCTCTGAGGGTACCTCGGGTGCTGGAATGACCCCCAAGAGGCATCTGAGGGTACTTGGGGTGCTGGAGGGACCTCCCAGAGGCATCTGAGGGTACTTCGGGTGCGGGAGGGACCTACTGGAGGCTTCTGAGGGTACTGGAAGTGCCTCCTGGAGGCATCTGAGGGTTTCTCGGGTCCTGGAGGGACCTCCTGGAGGCATCTGAGGGCACTTTGGATTCCTGAGGGACCTCCTGGAGACATCTGAGCGTACTTCGGGTGCTGGAGATACCTCCTGGAGGTATCGGAGGGTACTTTTGGTGCTGGAGATACCTCCTGGAGGTATCGGAGGGTAGATTGGGTGCTGGAGCGACCTCCAAGAGGCATCTGAGGGTCCCTCGGGGGCTGGAGACACCTCCTGGAGGCATCTGAGGGTACTTTGGGTGCTGGAGGGGCCTCCCGGAGGCATCTGAGAGTAATTTGGGTGCTGGAGACACATCCTGGAGGCATCTGAGGGTACTTTAGGTGCTGGAGGGACCTTCCAGAGGCATCTGAGGGTACCTCGGGGGCTGGAGGGACCTTCCAGAGGCATCTGAGTGTAGTTTATTTGGTGGAGGGACCTCCCAGAGGCAGCTGAGGGTACTTCGGGTGCTGGGGGGACCTCCTGGAGGCATCTGAGGGTACCTGGGGTGCTGGGGGGACCTCCCAGAGGGATCTGAGGGTACTTCGGGTGCTGGAGGGACCTCCTGGAGGCTTCTGAGGGTACTTCGGGTGCGGGAGGGACCTCCCAGAGGCATCTGAGCGTAGTTTGGGTGCTGGAGGGACCTACTGGAGGCTTCTGAGGGTACTTCGGGTGCTGGAGGGACCTCCTGGAGGCCTCTGAGACTACTGGAAGTGCCTCCAGGAGGCATCTGAGGATTTCTCGGGTGCTGGAAACACATCCTAGAGGCATCTAGAGGTACTTCGGGTGCTGGAGGGACCTCCCAGAGGCATCTGAAGGGACTGGAAGTACCTCCTGGGGATATCTGAGTGTACCTCGGGTGCTGGAAGGACCTCCCAGAGGCATCTGAGGGTACCTCGTGTGCTGGAGGGACCTCCTGGAGGCATCTGAGGGTACCTGGGGTGCTGGGGGGACCTCCTGGAGGCATCTGAGGGCACTTTGGATTCCTGAGGGACCTCCTGGAGACATCTGAGCGTACTTCGGGTGCTGGAGGGACCTCCCAGAGGCATCTGAGGGTACTTTGAGTTCCTGAGGGACCTCCTGGAGACATCTGAGCGTACTTCGGGTGCTGGAGGCACCTCCCAGAGGTATCTGAGAGTACTTTTAGTGCTAGAGGGACCTCCTGGAGGTATCGGAGGGGAGATTGGGTGCTGGAGGGACCTCCCAGAGGCATCTGAGGGTACTTCGGGTGCGGGAGGGACCTCCCAGAGGCATCTGAGGGTACTTCGGGTGCTCGACTGACCTCCTGGAGGCATCTGAGGGTACCTCGGCTGCTGGAGGGAACTCCCAGAGGCAGCTGAGGGTACTTTCGTTGCTGGAGGGACCTATTGGAGGCATCTGAAGGTACTTTGGGTCCTGGAGGGACCTCCTGGAGGCATCTGAGCGTACTTCGGGTGCTGGAGGAACATCCTGGAGGACTCTGAGGGTACTTCGGGTGCTCAACTGACCTCCTGGAGGCGTCTGAGGGTCCCTCGGGTGCTGGAGGGACCTCCTGGAGGCATCTGAGGGTACTTCGGGTGCTGGAAACACCTCCTGTAGGCATCTGAGTGTAGTTTGCCTGCTGGAGACAGCTCGTGGAGGCATCTTAGTATAGTGTGGGTACTGGAGGCACCTCCTGGAGGACTCTTAGACTACTGGAAATGCCTCCAGGAGACATCTGAGGGTACCTCGGGTGCTGGAGGGACCTCCCAGACGCATCTGAGGGTACTTTGGGTGCTGGAGGGACCTCCAAGAGGCATCTGAGGGTACTTTGGGTGCTGGAGGGACCTCCAAGAGGCATCTGAGGGTACTTTCGGTGCTGGAGGGACCTCTTGGAGGCATCTGAGGGTACTTCGGGTGGTGGAGGAACATCCTGGAGGCCTCTGAGGGTACTTCGGGTGCTGGATACACCTCCCGGAGGACTGTGAGGGTCCCTCGGGGGCTGGACGGACCTCCCAGAGGCATCTAAGGGTATTTTGGGTGCTGGAAGTGCCTCCCAGAGGCAACTGAGGGTCCCTCGGGTGCTGGAGACACCTCCCGGAGGCCTGTGAGGGTCCCTCGGGGCTGGAAGGTGCTCTCAGGCCTCCCCAGGCTCCAGAGCCAGGGCAGAGGGACTGGAAGGGCCCCTCAACC
>JAJGQW010000078.1:0-17198 GCA_020745705.1 Hemiprocne comata
GGGGACAAGGCCACCCTGAGGGACATGGGGGGGGGTCACCCAAGGCTGGGGACAGCCAGGGGTAGGGACACCCTGGTGGGGTGGCATCACTAGGGTGGCTTGAGGGCCTCCAGGTGGGTTGACAGCGCCCAAGGGTGCTGGGGGCGTCCCCTTGGGAAGGGTCAACCAGGTGGGTTGGTGTCACCCAAGGGTGCTGGGGACACCCCTTGGGAAGGGTCAATCAGGTGGGTTGGTGTCACCCAAGGATGCTGGGGGCGTCCCCTTGGGAAGGGTCAATCAGGTGGGTTGGTGTCACCCAAGGGTGCTGGGGGCATCCCCTTGGGAAGGGTCAATCAGGTGGGTTGGTGTCACCCAAGGGTGCTGGGGGCATCCCCTTGGGAAGGGTCAATCAGGTGGGTTGGTGTCACCCAAGGGTGCTGGGGGCATCCCCTTGGGAAGGGTCAATCAGGTGGGTTGGTGTCACCCAAGGATGCTGGGGACACCCCTTGGGAAGGGTCAACCAGGTGGGTTGGTGTCACCCAAGGGTGCTGGGGACACCCCTTGGGAAGGGCCAACCAGGTGGGTTGGTGTCACCCAAGGATGCTGGGGACATTTGTGAGGGCTGGTGTCACCCAGGTGGGGTGGGGACACTCAAGAAAGCTGGTGGGAACTGGTGGCACCAACACCTGGTGGTGCCACCAAGGATGCCAGCAGCTCCCTGGGCACTGAGAGTCCCCATTAGGGACAAAGTGGGTGTCCCAACTGTGTTGGGGTGGAGGTGACATGTCACCTGTGTGTCCTCCCCTGGGCCAGGCACCGACGAGAACCCAGCAGGACACAACAGGACCTTCGTGAGCCACCAGCAGTGCCGAGATGCCCTGAGGCTCCAGGAGGGGCAGGACTACCTGCTCTGGGGGTTGGCCACCGACCTGTGGGCCACCGGCAGCCGGTAGGGACATGGGGACACCTTGGGGACAACGGGTGGGGCCACATCTGTGGGGACGTTGGGGACACCTGTTGAGAGGGAACACCTAGGGGGGTTGGTGTCACCTGAGGGTGCTGGGGACACCCCTTGGGAAGGGACACCTGGGGTGGTTGGTGTCACCTGAGGGTGCTGGGGACACCCCTTGGGAAGGGACACCCTGGGGTGGTTGGTGTCACCTGAGGGTGCTGGGGACACCCCTTGGGAAGGGACACCCAGGGTGGTTGGTGTCACCTGAGGGTGCTGGGGACACCCCTTGGGAAGGGACACCCTGGGGTGGTTGGTGTCACCTGAGGGTGCTGGGGACACCCCTTGGGAAGGGACACCCAGGGTGGTTGGTGCCACCTGAGGGTGCTGGGGACACCCCTTGGGAAGGGACACCCGGGGTGGTTGGTGTCACCTGAGGGTGCTGGGGACACTTCTTGGGAAGGGACACCCAGGGTGGTTGGTGTCACCTGAGGGTGCTGGGGACACCCCTTGGGAAGGGACACCCAGGGTGGTTGGTGTCACCTGAGGGTGCTGGGGACACCCCTTGGGAAGGGACACCCAGGGTGGTTGGTGTCACCTGAGGGTGCTGGGGACACCCCTTGGGAAGGGACACCTGGGGTGGTTGGTGTCACCTGAGGGTGCTGGGGACACCCCTTGGGAAGGGACACCCGGGGTGGTTGGTGTCACCTGAGGGTGCTGGGGACACCCCTTGGGAATGGACACCTGGGTGGTTGGTGTCACCTGAGGGTGCTGGGGACACTCCTTGGGAAGGGACGCCCTGGGGTGGTTGGTGTCACCTGAGGGTGCTGGGGACACTTCTTGGGAAGGGACACCCGGGGTGGTTGGTGTCACCTGAGGGTGCTGGGGACACCCCTTGGGAATGGACACCTGGGGTGGTTGGTGTCACCTGAGGGTGCTGGGGACACCCCTTGGGAAGGGACACCCGGGGTGGTTGGTGTCACCTGAGGGTGCTGGGGACACCCCTTGGGAAGGGACACCCTGGGGTGGTGGACATGAGAACACACCACCATGAGCAGATGGGACATGGGGACACCAAGACACATGGACGTGGTGACACCCAAGGTCCACCACCCCCAGCTCAACCCCGAGGTTCTCCAGTGTCTTGTAGAGGGTTGTGCACCCATCTCCCACCCCTGTAGCCCCCTCCCCAGGGTCACCACCCTCCCCTGACCCGTGTCCCCTCTGTCCCCTCGTTGCCCCCAGCTTCTCCTACCTCATTGGCAAGGACACTTGGTTGGAGGTGTGGCCCTCAGCGGTGGCCTGCCAAGAACCCGACCTCCAGCCCCTCTGCCAGGACATCGAGGAGTTCGCCAATGACATGACCATGTTTGGGTGTCCAACCTGAGCCAGGACCCCCACCCATGGGTGCCCCCCACCCTCCTGCCCCCTGTCATCCTCTTCTTTTTGTGGGTTAAAAAAAAAAGTCCTTTCTGAGAACCTGGATCTGCGTGGTGGTGGTGGCAGGGGACAATGGGTCATGGGGACAGCAGAGGGGACAAGAGGGTGGGGAGACCTTCAGAGATGTTGTGGGGACTCCAGAGGGGACAAGAGGGTGGTGGGGACTCCAGAGGGGACACTGGGGTCATGGGGACAATGTAGGGGGACAAGAAGGTGGGGAGACCTTCAGAGACGTTGTGGGGACTCCAGAGGGGACAATGGGGTCATGGGGACAATGTAGGGAGACAAGAAGGTGGGGAGACCTTCAGAGATGTTGTGGGGACTCCAGAGGGGACAAGAGGGTGGTGGGGACTCCAGAGGGGATGATGGGGTCATGGAGACAACGTAGGGGGACAAGAAGGTGGGGAGACCTTCAGAGATGTTGTGGGGACTCCAGAGGGGACAATGGGGTCATGGGGACAACGTAGGGGGACAAGAAGGTGGGGAGACCTTCAGAGATGTTGTGGGGACTCCAGAGGGAACAAGAGGGTGGTGGGGTCTCCAGAGGGGACGATGGGGTCATGGGGACAATGTAGGGGGACAAGAAGGTGGGGAGACCTTCAGAGATGTTGTGGGGACTCCAGAGGGGACACTGGGGTCATGGGGACAACGTAGGGGGGCAAGAAGGTGGGGAGACCTTCAGAGATGTTGTGGGGACTCCAGAGGAGACAAGAGGGTGGTGGGGACTCCAGAGGGGACGATGGGGTCATGGGGACAATGTAGGGGGACAAGAAGGTGGGGAGGCCTTCAGAGATGTTGTGGGAACTCCAGAGGGGACAAGAGGGTGGTGGGAACTCCAGAGGGGACAGTGGGGTCATGGGGACAACGTAGGGGGGCAAGAAGGTGGGGAGACCTTCAGAGATGTTGTGGGGACTCCAGAGGGAACAAGAGGGTGGTGGGGTCTCCAGAGGGGACGATGGGGTCATGGGGACAATGTAGGGGGACAAGAAGGTGGGGAGACCTTCAGAGACGTTGTGGGGACTCCAGAGGGGACAATGGGGTCATGGGGACACCGTAGGGGGGCAAGAAGGTGGGGAGACCTTCAGAGATGTTGTGGGGACTCCAGAGGGGACAAGAGGGTGGTGGGGACTCCAGAGGGGACGATGGGGTCATGGGGACAATGTAGGGGGACAAGAAGGTGGGGAGACCTTCAGAGATGTTGTGGGGACTCCAGAGGGGACACGAAGGTGGTGGAGACTCCATAGGAGGTGATGGAGACTCCATAGGGGACCATGGGGTCATGGGGACGCTGTAGGGGACAACAGGATGGAGTGGGCTCCATAGGGACCATGGGTGCTCCAGGTGGGACAACATGAACATCCCTGGGGTTGTCCCCGTTTTCCGGGGACAATTAAGGCCATTTTGGGGCACCAGGACCCATCGATTAATTTATTAATTAATAAATAATTAAACTGTAGGTAATAATTTAGGGGGGGGGAGGGGCCCCCCAGGCCAGCTGGGGGGGGGGATGTCCCTGATGTCCCCAAAATGGGGTCTGTGAGGTCCCTTGATGTCCCCAAGTGTCCAGCATTGGGGTTCCCAAATGTCCAGCATGGGGGTGTCCATGGACCCTTTGATGTCAGGTCCCTTGATGTCCCCATCCTCCAAGTGTGGGGGTGTCTGGACCCACATCTCCAGGCATGGGGTGTCCAAGGTCTCTTGGTGTCCCCAGTGTCCAGGCATGGAGGTCTCCAGGGTCCCTTGATGTCCTCAGTGTCCAGCCATGGAGGTCTCCAGGGTCCCTTGATGTCCTCAGTGTCCAGCCATGGAGGTCTCCAGGGTCCCTTGATGTCCCCAATGTCCAGGCATGGAGGCCTCCAGGATCCCTTGATGTCCTCAGTGTCCAGGCATGGAGGCCTCCAGGGTCCCTTGATGTCCTCAGTGTCCAGCCATGGAGGCCTCCAGGGTCCCTTGATGTCCTCAGTGTCCAGCCATGGAGGCCTCCAGGGTCCCTTGATGTCCCCAGCCTCCAAGCAGTTGGGTCACCAGCCCCAAATCTCCAGGCATGGAGGTCAGCAATGTCCCTTAATGTCCCTTGATGTCCCCAAATCTCTGGGAACTGGGGGGGGGGGGGGGATGTCTTGGGACTCAAATCTCCAGGCCTGGAGCTCAGCAGTGTCCCCTGACACCTCCAGATCTTCAGGCACGGAGCTCAGCAACGTCCCCAGAGATCCTCCACCTCCAACCAGGATGGGGGTCACCAGCCCCAAACCTCTTGGAACGGGATGGAGGGGGGGATGTCTTGGGACTCGAATCTCCAGGCCTGGAGCTCAGCAGTGTCCCTTGACACCTCCAGATCTTCAGGCATGGAGCTCAGCAACGTCCCCAGAGATCCTCCACCACCACCCAGGATGGGGTTCACCAGCCCCAAACCTCTCTGGGTCAACCCCCCCCCCTGCTCCATCTCACCCCCCAGCGATGCGCAGCAACCCCACAAAGTTGCCCTCCCGCTCGTCCTGCGCCAGCTGCCACCCGTCCCCGTCCCCACCCGTGTCCCCAACCCTGGCCGTGTCCCTGGCCAAGGCCAAGCTGAGGACCTCTCCAGCTTGGAGCTGCCCGACGGCTTGAGCCAAACCCGAACGTGCCGGATGGGACCCACCACCGTTGGGGAGCACCAAGGGCACGGTGAGCAGCGGGTGGGGGGACCCCGAGCGCCGCAGCTGGAGGGTGACGGTGGCGGGGGGACACGGGGGGACCGTGCAGGTGAGGGCAAACTGGCCGTAGAGGAGGTAGAGGCCACCCACGGTCACCCGCAGCTCCCCCGCCGCCATCTGCACGTCCTCGCTGAGGAAGACGCCGTCGATGCCTTCCTCGTAGCGCCAGCCGGGCCCTGGTGGCACCGCCAAGGAGCCTGGGGTGGGGACACAAGAAGAGGGGACAGGGGGTAGGTGGGTGGGCCTGGGTGGGGAGGGGGTGATCCCCGTGGGAGGTGGGGGGGGGGGTGGGAGGCAGGTGAGGGTCCCCGGTGGGTGGAGGGTTGCGGTGGAAGGTGGGGGGGGGGGGGGACACGCACCCTGGGGACCATGGGGATGGGGGGTGCTCTGTGGCAACCTGGGGACACTCTGTGACATCCTGGGGACACTCTGGGGACGCTCCGTGACACCCTGGGGACACTCGGTGACACCCTGGGGACCACGGGGATGGAGGATGTTCTGTGACGCCCTGGGGACACTCTGGGGACACTCTGTGACATCCTGGGGACCACGGGGATGGAGGATGTTCTGTGACACCCTGGGGACACTCTGGGGACACTCTGTGACATCCTGGGGACACTCTGGGGACACTCAGTGACACCCTGGGGACCACGGGGATGGAGGATGTTCTGTGACACCCTGGGGACACTCTGGGGACATTCTGTGACACCCTGGGGACACTCTGGGGACACTCGGTGACACCCTGGGGACCACAGGGATGGAGGATGTTCTGTGACACCCTGGGGACACCCTGAGGACACTCCATGACACCCTGGGGACACTCCGTGACACCCTGGGGACCACAGGGATGGAGGATGTTCTGTGACACCCTGGGGACACTCTGGGGACACTCTGTGACATCCTGGGGACACTCTGGGGACGCTCCGTGACACCCTGGGGACCACAGGGATGGAGGATACTCCGTGACACCCTGGGGACACCCTGAGGACACTCCATGACACCCTGGGGACACTCTGTGACACCCTGGGGACCACAGGGATGGAGGATGTTCTGTGACACCCTGGGGACACCCTGAGGACACTCCATGACACCCTGGGGACACTCTGTGACACCCTGGGGACCACAGGGATGGAGGATGTTCTGTGACACCCTGGGGACACTCTGGGGACACTCTGTGACATCCTGGGGACACTCTGGGGATGCTCCGTGACACCCTGGGGACCACAGGGATGGAGGATACTCCGTGACACCCTGGGGACACCCTGAGGACACTCCATGACACCCTGGGGACACTCCGTGACACCTTGGGGACACTCTGTGACACCCTGGGGACTCCGTGACACCCTGGGGACCACAGGGATGGAGGATGCTCCGTGACACCCTGGGGACCACAAGGATGGAGGATGCTCTGTGACACCCTGGGGACACCCTGAGGACACTCCATGACACCCTGGGGACCACAGGGACTGAGGATGCTCCGTGACACCCTGGGGACACTCCGTGACACCCTGGGGACCACAGGGATGGAGGATGCTCTGTGACACCCTGGGGACACTCCATGACACCCTGGGGACACTCCATGACACCCTGGGGACACTCTGGGGACCCTCTGTGACACCCTGGGGACCACAGGGACGGAGGATGCTCCGTGACACCCTGGGGACACCCTGAGGACACTCCGTGACACCCTGGGGACACTCCATGACACCTTGGGGACACTCTGTGACACCCTGGGGACCACAGGGACGGAGGATGCTCCGTGACACCCTGGGGACACTCCGTGACACCCTGGAGACCACAGGGACGGAGGATGCTCCGTGACACCCTGGGGACACTCCATGACACCCTGGGGACACTCCATGACACCTTGGGGACACTCTGTGACACCCTGGGGACCACAGGGATGGAGGATGCTCCGTGACACCCTGGGGACACTCCGTGACACCCTGGGGACCACAGGGACGGAGGACGCTCCGTGACACCCTGGGGACACCCTGGGGACACTCCATGACACCCTGGGGACTCTGTGACACCCTGGGGACCACAGGGATGGAGGATGCTCCGTGACACCCTGGGGACACTCTGTGACACCCTGGGGACACTCCGTGACACCCTGGAGACCACAGGGACGGAGGACGCTCCGTGACACCCTGGGGACACTCCGTGACACCTTGGGGACACTCCATGACACCTCGGGGACACTCCGTGCTGCCGGGGGGCCCCGCAGTCACCCCGTGCCACCCCCGGCTGTTCCAGGCCCGTGGTGACACTTCCTGAGGGTGACGGAAGGACCAGCCCGCGCGGCGCTTTCGGGATGACGTGGCCGAGCCACCCGGGGACAGACACCCCCCCCCCCACCACTGTCACCCCCCTTGTCACCTCCCTGTCCCCTGCCACCCCCCCCCGGAGCCCCTCAGAGGGTTGGGGGGGACATCTTGGGGACACTTACCGGCGCTGAGCAGGACGTGGGCGGCGGTGGCAGCCTGTGAGGAGAGGAACGAGAGCGTCACCCAAGTGTCCTTGTCCCCACGCGTGTCCCCTTCCTGGGGGAGGGGGAAGTTGGGGGTCCCGTCGGGATCTGGGGAGTTTCCAGGTCCCTGTTGGGAATTTTGGGGGTTCCCAAGGGTGGGGGGGAGGGGGGAGAGCCTGGGATTCTGGGGGGATTTGGTGTCTTTGGGGATGGGGAAACTGAGGCAGGGGGAGGGAGGGGGTGGCCCTGGTGCGTCTTCCCAGATGGAGCCCCTGGGGGTCCCTGGGGACAGAGGGACACCGCTGGGATGTGTCACCTGGAGGGACAGATGGACACGGGGAGGGATGGACACCGGGAAGGAGAAGGGGGGGGGGGGACACCCAGAGGGACAGACTGACACCTGGACGGACTCCCAGAGGGACAGACTGACACCCAGAGGGACACCCAGAGGGACAGACGGACACCTGGACAGACTCCCAGAGGGACAGACAGAGGGACAGATGGACACCTGGACAGACACCCAGAGGGACAGACAGACACCCAGAGGGACACCCAGAGGGACAGACAGACACCCAGAGGGACACCCAGAGGGACAGATGGACACCTGGACACCCAGAGGGACAGATGGACACTTGGACAGACACCCAGAGGGACACCCAGAGGGACAGACACCCAGAGGGACACCCAGAGGGACAGACAGACACCCAGAGGGACACCCAGAGGGACAGACGGACACCTGAACACCCAGAGGGACAGACAAGACACCCAGAGGGACACCCAGAGGGACAGACGGACACCTGGACAGACTCCCAGAGGGACAGACAGAGGGACAGATGGACACCTGGACACCCAGAGGGACAGACAGACACCCAGAGGGACACCCAGAGGGACAGACGGACACCTGGACACCCAGAGGGACAGACAGACACCCAGAGGGACACCCAGAGGGACACCCAGAGGGACAGACGGACACCTGGACAGACACCCAGAGGGACAGATGGACACCTGGACACCCAGAGGGACAGACGGACACCTGGACAGACACCCAGACGGGCATCTGGACAGAGGGACACCTGGATGGACACCAGGACAGACAGACACCTGGGCAGACAGACAAGATGGACACCCGGGCAGTCACCTGGACAGATGGACACCAGGATACCTGGACAGAGGGACACCCAGATGGATGGACACCTGGCCGGGTGGACAGACAGACGTGCGAGTGGACGGACAGAAGGACAACTGGAGAGATCCCCTGGATGGTCGTCCTGGGACAGACGGACACTGGGACAGATGGACTGACAGGTACTGGGACAACTGGACAGAGGGACACTGGGACAGATGGACACACAGAGACCTGGAGACCTGGACAGCCAGACAGACGGACACTGGGACAGAGGGACAGAGGGACACAAGGACAAGACACGGGGACACCTGGACAGTCGGACACGGGGACAGAGACTAGGACAGACAGAGACTGGGACAGACAGACACCGGGACAGACAGACACCAGGACACCTGGACAGTCGGACACTGGGACAGAGACTAGGACAGACAGACACTGGGACAAACAGACACCAGGACAGACAGACACCAGGACAGACAGACACCAGGACACCTGGACAGTCGGACACCAGGACAGACAGAAACTGGGACGGACAGACACCGGGACACCTGGACAGTCGGACACCGGGACAGACAGAGACTAGGACAGACAGACACCAGGAGAGACAGACAGACACCGGGACAGTCCGACACCAGGACACCCGGACAGTCGGACACCGGGACAGAGGAACAGAGGGGACACAAGGACAGACACCGGGACACCGTGGACAGACAGACACCGGGACACCTGGACAGACAGACCACCGGTCTCGGGGACAGGCGCCCAGAGGGACGGAAGGACCCTCCCTCCCCCCGTTCCCGGTGCCCACCTGCGGCGGGGGGTCCCCCCGGAGCACCCCCAGGAGGGCGACGGCGGCGGCGGCGGCTCCGAGAGCGGCGGCTCCGAGAGCGGCGAGAACCGGGAGGAGGCGGCGGAGGCGGCCCCGGGAGAGGTCCCGGTGCCGGTGTCGGTGCCGGTCCCGGCAGCCGTACGGGCAGAGGCACCGGCAGGGGGGCGGTGGGGGAGCCTCGGGGTCGGTCAGTGGCGGCATCGCGGCGGGGACCGAGCGGCGGAGTCGCCTTATAGAGGGAGCGGGTGGAGCGGGGGAGACCGGGGAGGGACCGGGGAGGGAACATGGGTGACCGGGCGGGGCCGGGGAGGGACCGGGGAGAGCCCCGTGGGACCGGGGAGGGACAGATCGACACTGGGGGTGGGACAGATCGACACTGCGGGGGGGGGGGGGAGGAGAGCGGGGGGACCAGGGAGGGGGACGGGGACACCGGGGAGGGACCGGAGAGGGGAACGGGGAGGGAACATGGGTGACCGGAAGGACCGGGGACAGCCCCGTGGGACCGGGGAGGGACAGATTGACACTGGAGGGGGGGGACAGACTGACAGTGGGGGGGGGGGGGGGGGGGGGGGGGGGGGGACAACGGAGGGTGGGGACCGGAGAGGGGCGGGCGGGGGGGCGGGGTCTGGGGAGGGGACGGGGACACCGGGGAGGGACCGGAGAAGGAATATGGGTGACCGGGCGGGGCCGGGGAGGGACCGGGGGGAGCCCCGTGGGACCGGGGAGGGACAGATCGACACTGGGGGTGGGACAGATCGACACTGCGGGGGGGGACAACAGAGGAGAGCGGGGAGGGACCGGGGGGTGGGGACAGACGGACACCGGAGGTGGGGACAGAGCGGGGAGGAACCGGCGACACCGGGGGCGGGGGGAGCCCCGGGGAGGGGGGGGGGGGGGGTGACACCGAGATGGGGGGGGAGGGAGAGGGCTGAAACGGGGACCCTCCCCCCCTCATCCTTGGGTGCCCGGACGCCTGGGTCCCCCTCGGCACCCTGGAATTGGGGAAGGGGGGGAGGAGAGTGTGGGTGGGAGGGGGGGGGGGGTCTCTGGGTCCTTCCCGGTGGTGACCACGGAGGGGAAGTGTGTGTGTGTCCCCCCCCCCCGCGTCCCGGTTCCTCCGTGTGTCCCCCCCCACCCCCGGGGATTTCGCCTCCTCCGGGGCCGTGACGGAACCCGGAGTTTCCTGCCACGGAGCCGGGCTGGAATTTCTGGCCCCCCCCCCCGGGACGGGGGCAACGAAAGGGGTTTGGGGGGGGGGGGGCAGATGAAAGGGAGGGGGGGGGGGCACCAGCCCGGGGTCCCCAAAACGGCCTGGGGGGGGGGGGATGCAGGGGGCAGCTTCCCGGACGCCTGGGTCCTCCCCGCTCCCCCCCCCCCACTGTGGTTGTGACCCCCCCATGAAGATCCAGGGGAGACCCCATGGGAGACCCCCCCCCTCCTTGTTAGACAACGCCGCCCCCCCCCCCCCCCCCGCTCGACCCCTCCCATGGGAGACCCCCCCCCCATGTGAAAGCTTCCAAGTGGGACACCCCCCCCCAAGGAAGACCCCCCCGCATGGGAGACCCCCCCCCCATGGGAGACCCCCAAATGAGCTCCCCCCCTTCAAATGGGATCCCCAGGGGAGACCCCGCAAAAGAGACACACCCCCCCCCCCCACTGGGAGACCCTCCCCATGGGAAACCCCCCCCAAGTGAGACTTGCCATGGGAACCCCCCCCAAAGAGCCCCCCCCCAATGGGAGACCCCCAAAGTGAGACCCCCATGAATGACCCCCCCCGCAAGTGCGACCCCCATAGGACACCCCCTAAGTGAGCCCCCCCAATTAAGCCCCCCCCTCATGTGAGACCCTCCAACGCGGAACCCCTATGGGAGACACCCCCCCCCCTCCATGGGAAGCCCTCAGATTAGCCCCCCCCCCCCAAATTGGAACCCCATTGAGAGACCCCCCTCATGGGAGACCCCCCCCCAGTTGGGACTCCCCAAGGGCAACCCCTATAGGAGAACCCCCCCATGTGAAACCCCTGAAACGGAACCCCCATGGGCGACCCCCCCCCCCAGAAGAGACACCCCCCCCCCCCATGAGAAGCCCCCCAAGTGAGCCCCCCCCCAATTAACCCTCAGAAGGGACCCCCTATGGGAGACCCCCCCCCCCACCCAAGAGATATCCCTATGGGAGACCCCTCCCCCCATAGGAGCCCCCTAAGTGACCCCCTCCCATATAACACCCCCCCCCTTCCCCCCGTAACCCCGCCCATCGTGGACCCCCCCCCCGCCATGGGACACCCCCCTACCCCGCCAGGCCCCGCCCCCTTCCCCGCCTCCGGCCCCGCCCATCCCCCTGGCCCCGCCCCCTCCCTTGGCCTCGGCCCCGCCCAATCCCTCAAACGATGAAGCCCCGCCCCTCCCTGCCAGCCGCCAATCAGGGGAGGCGGCGGCGGTGGGCGGAGGAGTGACGCCAGAGCGCCTGCGTCACGTGACTCAGGCGGCGCCGCCAAAGACGCTCGGGGGGCCGCGCCCCCCCCTTCCGTATGGAGGGGGCGTGGCCACAGGTGGGCGTGGGGGCGGAGCTTCGCTATATAGGCGTGGCCTGTAGGTGTGGGCGTGGCCTTGGGGCGCGACGCTTCCGGGAAGAGCAGGTGGCGGTGGCGGCGGCGGCGGCGGGGAGGGCGGGGGTCTGGGAAGGGTCATGTGACTGTAGTACCGGGGGGTCATGTGACGGGGGGACACCGGGTGGGACTGGGGGTCCCCTTGGGGGGGGGGGCGTGTCCCCGCGGCGGGGGGGCGGGTGTAAAGTGCGAAGGGGACTTTGGGGGGGGACAGTGAGGACTGGGGTGATATTGGGGGGGGCACAGCAGGGACTGGGGTGACATGGGGGGACAGTGAGGACTGGGGTGACCCTGGGGGGGGACAGTGAGGACAGGGGTGACATTGGGGGGGGCACAGCAGGGACTGGGGTGACATGGGGGGGGACAGTGAGGACAGGGGTGACATTGGGGGGGCACAGCAGGGACTGGGGTGACATGGGGGGGCACAGTGAGGACAGGGGTGACATTGGGGGGACAGTGGGGACAAGGGTGACATTGGGGGGGCACAGCGGGGACTGGGGTGACATTGGGGGGGGACAGTGAGGACAAGGGTGACATTGGGGGGGCACAGCAGGGACTGGGGTGACATGGGGGGGGACAGTGAGGACAAGGGTGACATTGGGGGGGCACAGCAGGGACTGGGGTGACATGGGGGGGCACAGCAGGGACTGGGGTGACATTGGGGGGACAGTGGGGACAAGGGTGACATTGGGGGGGCACAGCAGGGACTGGGGTGACATGGGGGGGACAGTGAGGACAGGGGTGACATTGGGGGGGACACAGCAGGGACAGGGGTGACCGGAAGGGGGGGTGGGACAATGGGGACAGGGTGGCCACGGGGTTCAATTAGTCTGGGTGTGATTAAACCTGGTTTGATTAAACCATGTTTGATTCAATTGGGTTCAGTTAATCCAGATTCAATTAATCTGGGTTCAATTAGTCTGGGTGTGATTAAACCTGGTTCGATTAAACCAGGTTTGACTCGATTTGGTTTAATTAAACCAGGTTTGATTAATCTGGGTTCAGTTAGTCTGGGTGTGATTAAACCTGATTTGATTCAATTTGGTTCAGTTAATCCGGATTCAATTCATCTGGCTTCAACTAGTGTGGATGTGATTAAACCTGGTTTGATTAAACCAGGTTTGATTCAATTTGGTTTAGTTAATCCAGATTCCATTAATCTGGCTTCAGTTAGTCTGGGTGTGATTAAACCTGATTTGATTCAATTGGGTTCAGTTAATCCGGATTCCATTAATCTGGGTTCAATTAGTCTGGATGTGATTAAATCTGGTTCGATTAAACCAGGTTTGATTCAATTTGGTTTAGTTAATCCGGATTCCATTAATCTGGGTTCAGTTAGTCTGGGTGTGATTAAACCTGGTTTGATTCAATTGGGTTCAGTTAATCCAGATTCAATTAACCTGGGTGTGATTAAACCTGGTTTGATTCGATTTGGTTCAGTTAATCCGGATTCAATTAATCTGGGTTCAGTTAGTCTGGGTGTGATTAAACCTGGTTCGATTAAACCAGGTTTGATTCAATTCAGTTTAGTTAATCTGGATTCCATTAATCTGGGTTCAGTTAGTCTGGGTGTGATTAAACCTGGTTTGATTCGATTGGGTTCAGTTAATCCGGATTCAATTAATCTGGGTTCAGTTAGTCTGGGTGTGATTAAACCTGGTTTGATTAAACCAGGTTTGATTCAATTCAGTTTAGTTAATCCGGATTCCATTAATCTGGGTTCAGTTAGTCTGGATGTGATTAAACCAGGTTTGATCAATTTGGTTTAATTAATCCAGTTTCGACAAATCCAGGTTCAACCAAACCAGATTCAACCAATCCAGATTCAATGAACCCGGGTTCAACTCCCTGCCCCCCCCCAGGGCTGGTGGCCCCTTGTCCCCACGGGGGTTGTCCCCTCCTGTCCTCTCGAGGTGGCCCCACCTCATGGGTGGGTTTCCCTCCATCCCATTCCCAGCTCAACGTGTCCCCATGGAGCTCCTGACCGGTGTCACCTGTGCCTGCGTGGTGGCCCTGGTGGTGGCCCTGGTGGTGGCCCATCGCCTGGGGCTCCTCTACCAGCTCCTGCACAAGGTAGGCTGGAACGGTGGAGAACATCAACCAGCTTGACCAAAACCCACCCCTTGTTGAAGCCAACCCAACTGGTGGCTTGGCAAAGGGTTGGGGGCACCATGGTGGCCTCCTCATGGTTCCTGGTGGCCTCCTCATGGTTCCTGGTGGCCTCCTCATGGTTCCTGGTGACCTCCTCACCACAGGTGGACCCCCAGAGCCCCCGGCACGGTGGTGAGCTGGTTGCCGAGGTGTTGAAGGCCCATGGCGTCCGCTTCCTCTTCACCCTGGCTGGTGGCCACATCTCACCTATCTTGGTGGCCAGTGAGAAGGTGGGAATCCGCGTGGTGGACACCAGGCACGAGGCCACTGCCGTCTTCGCCGCCGACGCCGTCTCCAGGCTCTCAGGTGAGGACGTGGAGATGGTGACCACCATGGGCAGCACCTTCTCCTGCCCCAAGGGTTTGGGTTGTCCCAGCTTGGTGGGTCCTAATTGGACCTGAGAAGGTTTCCAAGACTTGGTGGGTCTCCAGGATTTGGTTTGTCCCAGCTTGGTGGGCCCTGGTTGGACCTGAGAAGGTTTCCAAGCCTTGGTGGGTCTCCAGGGTCCCTCCACGGTGACCTTTGTCCCCATTTGTCACTACTTCATCCACTTGGGTTCCACCAAGATGACCAACCATGAACCCCCCATCAAAATCTAGGGGACCTTCTTTCCTGCTCCAAGGGATGGAGGGTTTGGGTTGTCCCAGCTTGGTGGGTCCTGGTTGGACCTGAGAAGGGTTCCAAGACTTGATGGGTCTCCAGGGTTTGGTTTGTCCCAGCTTGGTGGGTCCTAATTGGACCTGAGAAGGTTTCCAAGACTTGGTGGGTCTCCAGGATTTGGTTTGTCCCAGCTTGGTGGGTCCTAATTGGACCTGAGAAGGTTTCCAAGCCTTGGTGGGTCTCCAGGGTCCCTCCACGGTGACCTTTGTCCCCATTTGTCGCTACTTCATCCACTTGGGCACCACCAAGCTGACCAACCAACCACTCCCTGATTCCACCACCCCCCAAAAACCTGCAGAAGGCCCCCCCCATAATCCCACCCCCCCCCCATGTCCCCCCCAACCCTCCAGGTCGCATCGGGGTGGCCGCTGTCACCGCGGGGCCCGGTGTCACCAACGCGGTGACCGCCGTCAAGAACGCCCAGATGGCCGAGTCCCCCGTCCTGCTCCTCGGGGGCGCCGCCGCCTCGCTCCAGAAGGTGGGGACATCTTGGTGGCCCCATATTTTTTTTTTTTTTGGGGGGTGGTGGGGTGGGGTCGAAGCTCAGTTGGGTTCTTCTCGGTAGGGTCGGGGGGCTCTGCAGGACATCGACCAACTGTCCCTCTTCAGGACGCTCTGCAAGGTCTGCGTCACCGTCCGGGCCGTCAGGGACATTGTCCCCACCCTACGTGAAGCCATCGCCACCGCCCAGTCGGGGACACCTGGTAGGACACTTTGGGGGTGTTTGAGGGGGACCCCCCCACACCCCGAGACCACCCGGGGGTAGGGTTCACGCGCTGGGTGAGATCTGGAGGAGGGGGGGGTTCGTGGTGGTGTTTTGGGGTCCATGGTGGCCTTGGAGGTGCTGTGGTGGCATCTGGGGCTCGTGGTGACATCTTGGGGGGGTTCTTGGTGATGTTTTGGGGTCTGTGGTGGCGTTTTGGGGGGTCTGTGGTGACCTTTTGGGGTCCATGGTGACATTGAAGGCTTTGTGGTGACCTTTTGAGGGTTCTTGGTGACCTTATGGGGTCCATGGTGACCTTGAAGGCGCTGTGGTGGCATTTGGGGCTCATGGTGACATCTTGGGGAGGGTTCTTGGTGATGTTTTGGGGTCTGTGGGGGCCTTTTGGGGGGTTCTTGGTGACCTTTTGGGGTCCATGGTGACCTTGAAGGTGCTGTGGTGGCATCTAGGGCTCGTGGTGACATCTTGGGGGGGTTCTTGGTGATGTTTTGGGGTCTGTGGTGGCCTTCTGGGGGGTCCGTGGTGACATGGAAGGCTTTGTGGTGACCTTTTGGGGTGCATGGTGACCTTGAAGGCGCTGTGGTGGCATCTGGGGCTCGTGGTGACATCTTGGGGAGGGTTCTTGGTGATGTTTTGGAGTCTGTGGTGGCCTTTTGGGGGGTCCGTGGTGACCTTATGGGGTCCATGGTGACCTTGAAGGCGCTGTGGTGGCATTTGGGGCTCATGGTGACATCTTGGGGGGGGTTCTTGGTGATGTTTTGGGGTCTGTGGTGGCCTTCTGGGGGGTCCGTGGTGACATGGAAGGCTTTGTGGTGACCTTTTGGGGTCCATGGTGACCTTGAAGGCTTTGTGGTGGCATTTGGGGTTGATGGTGACATTTTGGGGGGCGTTCTTGGTGACCTTTGGCGTCTGTGGTGGCATTTAAGACTTTATGGTGGCATTTTGGGGTTCATGGGGACCTTTTGGGTTTCTCAGTGGCATTTTGGGGTTCGGGCTGACATTTTGGGGTGTGGTGAGGGGTTCTTGGTGACCTTTTGGGGGGTTCTTGGTGACCTTTTGGGTTTCTCGGTGGCATTTTGGGGTTCGGGGTGGCATTTTGGGGTGTCATGATGGGTTTGGGTGACCATTTTTGGGGGGTTCTTGGTGACCATTTTTGGGGGGTTCTTGGTGACCATTTTGGGGGGTTCTTGGTGACATCTGGGGAGTTCTGGTGACACGTTGGGCTTTGCAGTGACCTCTTGGGGCTCCACGGGGACATTTTGGGGTGCGGGGACGTTTTGGGGGGGCTGCCATTTGAACCTCAGGGGTGCGTTTTTGGGGGTGCCATTGACATCCCCGACCCCCAGGTCCCGTCTTCGTGGAGTTGCCCATCGACGTCCTCTACCCCTTCCACCTGGTGCAGAAGGAGATCGGGGCCACCAAGAGCCCCCGGGGGCTGCGGGGGAAGGCGGTCCAGTGGTGAGACCCCCCCCCACCCCAACCAGCACCCTAGGGTGCTGCCTGCACCCCAGAGGGGGTCCCGGCACCCCAAAAATCCATCCCCACCCCAAGGTTCCTCCAGAACTATCTCCGGAA